>VZSF01008382.1:0-69751 GCA_013398295.1 Chionis minor
CCCTGGCCGCAGGCGGCGCCGCCGCCGCTGTCCTCCCGGCGACCGGCCGCTCCGCCCTGCCCTCAGCAACGCCCCCGCGCCCGCTGCTCGCTCTGGCTCCGCCTCTCGGCGCTGCGTTGCGGCGCCGCTTCCGTCCGTCGGGACCAACATGGCGGCGGCGGCGGCGGCGGGCGCCTTCTTCTTCTCCTGCTCTTCATCTTCCTCCTGCTCCGTGCTGCGCCCGGGCTTGGCGCCGCTGAGGGGGTGGCGAGCCCTCACGCGGCCGCCGCCCCGGCCCGCCTACAGCACCAGCAGCTCCCCCCGCAGCGCCGCCAGGTACGCCGCGGCGCGCCGGCATCGTCGGCCTTCCTTCATCCTTCAGCCTCCCTCCGCCCTCCTCCTCCTCCTGCCCGGGCGCGGGGCGGAGCAGGGCGGGCCGGGCCGCCGCCGTTTAACGGTCGCGCTGGCGGAGGGGGAGCCCTCGGGGAGGGCAGCGCTGGGCATGGCGGCGGCGGCCGCTGCCCCCGGGGCCCGGCCGGAGTGCGGTTCTTCCCGGGAAAGGGGCGCTCCGCCGGGTCCGAGCCAGCGGGCCGAGGTACCGGGAGGGCTGCGGCCCGGGCGGGGATCGTCCCGGGGGGTTTCAGCTGGGAGAGCCGGGGGGGTTCGGCCCGGAGAAGAGGAGGCTCCGGGGAGACCTGCCAGCCCCTGCCGGTGTCTGAACGGGGCCTACAAGAGATCTGGAGAGGGGCTGTTCACAAGGGCCTGTAGCGATAGGACGGGGGNGGCGGTGATGGCTTCTGCTGCCAAAGAGGAGATTTAAAATAGATATTAGGAAGAAATTCCTGCCCGTGAGGGCGGGGAGCCCCTGGCCGGCGTTGCCCAGAGCAGCTGTGGCTGCCCCATCCCTGGAGGGTCAAGGCCAGGTTGGCCGGGGCTGGGAGCAGCCTGGTGTGGTGGGGGGCGTCCCTGCCCGGGGCAGGGGGTGGCACCGGGTGGGCTTTAAGGTCCCTCCCCACCCAGACCATTCTGTGACTCGGATTTAAGGGGTGCACCGAAATGGGGGAGCCCTGCTGGCCTTCCCGCCTCCAGCCCAAGGGGTGTCTGGCCATTAAACGATTGTTTGCTCCTGGTACTGTAAAGAGCCTCTCAGTTGATTTACACGGAATTACTATATATATGGATTTTTTTGGTATTTGTGATTATTTTCACTGATGGGTTGTAGGCGAGTGCTTTAATCTTTGCTAAGGAATATTACTGTCCGTACGAAGGGACGTGTGATGGTGACAGACTATCCCGTTGCCTCTCGCTGCCCTCAGCGAGGCAGGCGGTGTGATACTGTGGCCCTCCTTCTTGATAAAAAGAAATAAATTTTAAAAACTAGAAATTTTACAATAAAAATAAAATAATAGTAATGATGTCAATAAATAAATAAGCCGGATGTGGGCACGCTTTGCCTGAGGCAGCACTGCAGCACTGCCGGTGATAGTTGAAAGCCCGGATCCCCGGGGCCAGCAGGACGCACTCGGACGCAGCGAGGACCAGTGTCCCCATGTTGTCACCCCCTGCGTTTCGTTTAATGTGCCGGGTGGACTGACCCTGTCCTGCTGGTGTTGTGGCATGGCAGCTCCGAGTCCTGGGTGTGGATGGGCGGGTTTTGGCTGAGCTCTTGCCTGTCGGCCTTTTTCATTTGTGCTGGATTTCTCTTAAATCCCGCCCGGAAAGCTTGCTCGGTTCAGCAGGTCCCAGGTAGCCTGCACTGAAAGCGTTGTCTGTGCTTCGTGTTTTCAAACGTGGAAAGATTTGTAAGCCCTACTGTGGCAATTGAAATAAGTGGTCTGACCTCCGAAGTATTCGGTATATCCTGTACATCAAAGGATTTGATTCTGCTGGGTTTGGCACAAATAGCTGTGTTTTTGGAACAGCGCATTCCCACTTCTGGTTTTCACTGCTAGTAACGGTTTTTTCCAGTTCCGCAAATGGTGAACGCTTCTGTAGTAATGATTTTACAGAGGTTTCCGTGTGGTATATGTGGGACTGAGAAGGTCCCATTGTGATGCCCCATGCGATTTTGGGCTTTTATTGTATGCGTTGTACACTATTGTAAAATAGCAGGTGACCTGTTTGTTTCTGTAATGTCGCACAAGTCACTGGATGCAATAACGTGGAAGGTGAAGTACATCAGTTGCTCTGTTGTAAACTCACACCGGGTTCAGAGTAAGAGCATCTGCGGGTGGCTAGGATGATAGTGGGGCAGGATGGCATAGTGACGTGTATTAACCTGTCGTTATACCTTGTCAAGTTTTTCATGTTGATAAAATTTTAAATAATAATTCACTTGTTAATTTCAATGTCTCGAATAGCTTGCTGTAATGTAACCTTCCTGTAAAGCTGACGCTTTACTTGTTTCATGTAGTTCTTGTATAGTATCTCCATTGAAGGACTTAAACTAGCTAGATGCTAAACCTAAGAAGCATCAGTATATTACAGGATTTGCTAATTTGGTATTTGACAGTTCTGAATTTTTTTTTTTACTTGAGAAAGTTGCATGTTCAGTCCTTTTAATAAGAAAATGAAAGTCTTTGAAGAGCATTGCGGTGCAACTAAGGCGAATGGCAAGGTATTGAAAGTTTCTCCTTAGCTATATATTCAAAGTTTGCTTTTCTTTTTTTTCCTGTGAGAGTTAATTTTATAACTGTGTGGTTTTGCCGAGTCAGAGTTGTGACAGTCCAAATTACAAATGCGATAGTATGTACTGAGTTGTAGTAAAGTATCCTTGATATTTATGTTGTGTATGAAAATAATAATTGATGCATAGAAGACAGATGACTTTGTCTCGACATGTGTTGAAATTGACCAAGCTGAATTCAGGAAGTCACAGATAGTTTCAAGGTGACCTTTGTTTTCCTTAAACTGGTTGCTCAGAAGGTGCCTAGAACCGGAAGGTGAGCTGAATTTAGGTATATTTTGTTCCGCAGGGTGCATGTGTATGCTGCCACTTTATCTTTGCCTGATGAACTCTCACCTCATGTATCACACATGGAGGAACGCTCAAAGCTTTGATGGTTGTTGAATAAATTTAAAGACTTCAAAAATGCGGTATGAATACGTGGTGACTACGTAGCAGACAGTAGGTTCTCAGTGAAATATATTTCGTGAAAATAAATCAGCTATCTTACTTAAAAAGTGATGGCAGTGCAATTGTTTTTTTAATTTTTCGAAGGTAATTTCTGGAGTCATGAAGGACAGAGAGTAATCTTGGAAGGAGAAAAGACTTCTGCCTTTGGAATGGTATAGGACAGTGGGTTGCCACCCGATTTGTTTCCTTTCTAGTATTTGCATCTGAACCCAGGGATGGTTTCTGCTTTTTGGCCGCTTGCATTTAAACAAGTTCCTTTTAGTAACTTGGTAGGTAGTAGCAAGACGACTGCGGTGGTGTTTTGGGTGCAGTTAAAATGTGTGGACAGTTGGTTTCTTTTCCAGAAGCGCAGGTAGCAGCTGTCTGTTTGCAAATAAGACCTTATTTAAGCAAAGAGTTCTTTTCAAGGAATGGATAAACTATGTTACGAGTGGGATGATGCTTCTGGCAGTTTGTTTGTGCCTCTGGGATTATTATGTTTTTTCCATCCCAAAGACTAGAAGAGGAAAGAAGTTGTTTCGGAACTCACGGCTTTGCATTTCTTCCATGTGCTGTGAGGGTAATATTTTGACATCCTTAATATTCTACTATCCACGTGTCTGTAAAGTTTAAACAAGCGTCTCTGTGTAAATGTGGTGTTTGCTGGCTTTCAGGTATTTTTCCGATCTGTTGAATTCTCATGCTTGAGTATGCTGATAAGCAGACAAATATGCATCTCATTAATATAACAAAACATTAATAGTGTTATTTCACTCCAGTTGTATTGTTTCTTACAGTAGAGACAGGGTGCAAAATTGGGTTTAAAGCATCTCAGAAAGCATGGTGGGTGTTTTCCCCGAGTGTTGTTCTAGGCGCGGATTTGTTGATCCTCCAGAGTACGGTACAGAAAAAATCCCAACTGATCAGACTTGCTGCGCTTTGAAAATCAGTCCAATTTTAACGTTAAACCAGAATGCTTGATTGTTTTTGCAAGTGACTTTGAACTACTTTGATCATGGCAAACTAACTTAACATACGTTAAACACCAATGTTATAGATGTTTGTGTGCAGATACACATTAAGCTTCAAGCATATATATTTGCAGAGAGTGTTGAAATGTTAATTCTCGAGGTGTGGGGTAGTCGGGCTAAGAAAAAGATGACTGCTGAAGGATGTCAAGCTTTTATTCTATTAATATCTAATTAAACATCTTTCTAATCTACTAGGTTATGTTGTTTGGTTTTTTTCTTCCCAGGAAGGATTTTCTTTGGAACTAAAATCACAGTTTTATTACACAATAGGTAGTGCACGTTTCCATGATGTACTGGATTTGTACCCATGTCTTAAAATTCTAGATGAAAATGTAAATCCACTAAAACTAATAGCGATCAAGAGAAATAACACACCGCTGTCTTCCTAGGAAATAGAGGTAAAATGCCATCACATACTTTGCTTATTTTATGTGTCAAGCAAAGTTCAAGCAACAAAAGTCGAAGTAGCCAAACACTAGATGTAGGAATGAAGTAATTAATTATGGTGATTAAATTGAATTTCTTCAAGTCTTTTGTCGGAACAATAGTATGTTGTCTTGCTATAATGGTGACCAGCTGAGATAAATCATCATCAAGACAGAAATAATGTAGAGGTTGCCTGTACAATTTCTTTATAGTGGACCGTAGATAGCCTGTTATTTTGGGTGGTCTTGTGGTTGTCCTGTCCAGTGTGGTGTCTTTGTCGCTGCTGCTGTTCCCCTCCTACCTTCCTTCTTCCACACCCTCGTGCATTTAGATTCTTTGGTCATGAAGATTTACTAAGAGCGATCGAAACTGCACAGATTTCTGAAATAAGTGAACTGTAACTTGCTCTTTTTGGCTGCTTCAAGTTATAGTTTTGAATTCTATCGAGTACCGTGTTTTAGTACCATGTTTTAAACCAGATGAGCGATACGATTTCTCGCTCTGTAGCTTTCAGTCTCTTCCTGCTTTCTCCCCTCTAAGCACCACCACCACCAAGCTATGAAGTTAGTATTTAAAGGCTGCTCATCTCATCCAAAAGGAATTAACCATCCTAGCATCTGAAAGTTACACGTGCTGGAGGTCTATTCTTTGGTGCGGGTTCGTGGGATGTCGGGGGGCGTTCCACATCCTTGGTTGGGGTGATGATCACAGCAGCGACAGAGGGGGAAAAAAGAGAGCTGAGGAGTTCTGGGACTAGTTCAAGACAAAAGACTTTCTCAGTTTGCCTCTGGTTCTCTGTGTGGGTAGGGCAACGGTTGTGGACCCTTCACCCAGGGAGGACGTTTGCCTGCTGTAATGCTGGTGGAGGGGCAGAGTAAGGTTACTGGGAGGACAGGGAATCGACAGGACAGAAGCAGGGAAGGCATGGTAGAAGCTCCGGAGTTAGTCACCACTGGCGTATAGGAGTTAAGTCCTCAGAAAGCTGAGAAATAGTATGCTCTAGGCTTGGACGAAAGAATAGTGTGAATAATCCCAAGTCAAATAGATTTTTGAAGGAAATTTGGGAAGGGAGGTGGGTGAAAATTCCTTAAAACAGAAAAACTGAAGGGCGTAAGAATGTTCTCACGTTCTACTCCCAAATGCAGGAGTTCATAGATAGGTTCAACCTGGCCGGCTACGTGTGTTGGGAAGGTGGGGTGTGGAAGGTGAGCTCCTCTTCTGTGTGCACTGGTGGCATGTTCCTGCTCTTCCAGTAAGAGTGTAGGGAAATGCTGCTTTCCCTGGGAGGATTTGTAGCGCGTTAGTGTTTTTCAAGTAATATTTGAAATACTAGCGAATGAACTAATCAAAGCATTTGCAAGCATTTAACATGGTAGATCACACGCTTAAAAGTGTCTCGTTTATGAAATTTTAGACCTAAACATTGTGTATCTTTTTGTCTTCGTAGTGATGAAGCAACCATTATCTCAGGGACAAAGCTCGCTAAACAAGTTTTGAAAGAAGTTCAAAGGGATGTAGAATCGTGGATATCCTTTGGAAACAAGAGGCCTCATCTCACCGTCATTTTAGTAGGAGACAATCCAGCTAGTCACATCTATGTCAGAAACAAGATAAAAGCAGCTGCAGCTGTAGGTATGTGTTATGTAATGTAAATGATCCTTTGGTAATCACAGATGCTGTTATTTAAAAATAAAAATCCTTTGGATCTTAGTGTAATTTTGCACTGTTTTCTTCCTCATCTTCTCCAATGAACCTAAAGGAAATAAGTTGCATTGACGTGTGAAGAAAGTAGTTTGAATGGCGCATGAATGGTAGCCTTAAGTTCGATTTTGTATCTTAAAATGTTGTTAGGAAACAGTTTGCACCCTTACCATTAGAAAGTGGAAACTGAAGGAGAACACGGGGTACGTTTTTTGACCGTTAAATGTCTTAACTGGCTGTGAGAGTCTTGGCGAAGAAAGATAATCAGAGAGAAATTATGTCAGTTTTTAGTTAGTTCTGCAAGACACTTGGATTATTTTTGATGGTGAAATATTTGCCGAAGAGCTTGCCTCCTCAGTACCTGTTAGATTCTCGGTCAACGGTAGAGCCAGGCAAGCCGATCCAAAACGAAGGCTTCACAGCTCTCAATGCAAAGGACAAAATTTCAGACATAGTGAAAGGAAACAGTAAAGCAAAGTGACTGATTACCCAGGATAAAGCCTGGTCACTACAACGTCTCATCTGCAAAGGGAAGAGTATCGTAGCCTAAACAGGGAACGTCGATGTTACTGCTGTCAGTGAAACTGCAATCGTGTGAAGTAACTTGAAAAATTGTCTTTTGTCCCACCGAAGTAGAAATTGGCAGATAGAATGCCAGTAATGCTGGTGTAGCTTCATCTGTTGAGTTTTAGTTGTAATTCTCAAGCGCGCATTTATAGAAAAGTTACATGCTTTATTTTACACATGTTACTAAGCTGTTGTTTATTTTCGAGCTTCTGTGTCCGACTACGGACTTTTTTTTTTTGTTATTTTTTCCCCCATATGTTTCATTGTTAGATTATACTTGACATCTAGAAATAGGGCACTAAAGACCAGACAGTGAGAACAGAATTTTTAGCAAGTCCTCCGTGGTTATTTAGGACAGTTACTAAGCATCGGACAGATTTTTAGACAAAACGACTAAGCAGTCTGTAGATAAATTTCCTGATACTAATATGTGTCTCCTGTGTGTCTTCTGGTTTTGGTTTTTGCCAGGCATTTCTAGTGAGATCATACTGAGGCCTAAAGACATTTCTCAGGAAGAACTCTTAGATATGACGGTAAAGCTCAACAAGGACTCGGCAGTTAGTGGTTTATTAGTTCAGCTACCTCTCCCAGGTAGGTGACATCTTTTGTTCCGCTCCTCATATACAGTCCATATAAGATGAAGGAGTTGGACGGTTTTGGATAGCAAGATGTATCTTAGCTCTTGGAAGAGGACATGCGTAACGAAGGATTAGTTAAGATGTTAAATTTATTGTTGCGTAATAGCCTGCGGTTCATTTTAAACAAAAAACCAACTACACTGTGGCAATCGTCTCATATTGTCAAGCTCGCCTTTTTTTAAAGTTCAGTTGGAATGCTCTGTCGAGGCATTGGCCTGCACGCACACACGCTTTATCCAGGGATTTTTTGTGGGGTATTTTTGTTTGGTTTTCTTTGCTTTTTAACACCTTGCACTGTGTTGCCTTAAACTCCAAGACCGTTGCTCTATTTTCATCCCCTATATGATGCCAAGTTATGTTATCGAGCAGATGATGCTATGGCCTTTCTCACAGTGATTCCAGGTTTTGCTTTAACCACTAGTTCATGTTTCCTATGCTGTCCCTAAGATTTTGGGTGAACTTTGTGCTAAGGTCCTAAAAGCTTCTACTACGCTCGTATTTTACATTTCACTTCTCCTAATTGGTAATAAAATATCACTGGCAGTAGCTGGCAAAATGGTATTTTGGCAGTGATGAAAACCTTGCAGTTTTCATCCGAATCTCCGTAAGTCAGCTTAGTTAAACCACTGTATGCTTCCTAATGGAGAGGTATCTAAATTATTAGAGTTACTGTAGGAAATTGACTGGCGTCTTGGGTTTCCCCCGCCTCTGTGTTTCCAAGTGTTGTCTTCTGTCACACGTTCATAGTGTGCGCTCTGAAAAGCGGGAGCTGCCTTTCTGGCGGAAGGAGGCATGATTTCTAGCACTAGCTGGGGCTCTGGGAGTTACTGTTTATAACATCTGTGATGATGGTCAAGTTGAAACTTTATTTCATAGTCTCTGTCTTAGCTCTCGGACGGTTTTCGCTGCCTTTATTTCATATCTATGAAACAGCAAAAATTGGGGCAGGTGCTGAGTGTTAGAGAGGAAGAGATGCTTTGTTTGGGTTTGTAACAAACATCAGCATTGGCGATTAGGAAGTTTTGTGCTTCGTGTTCCGTGAAAGCTGACTGGAATGGGCTGCTTGGTGAAGTAGGTTGGCCACAAGGTGGAAGCGTATCCCGAGTAAGGAGACTGGTCTTGGACACCAAGTACAGAACTCTGGGACCTGATGGAACGTAGTTGATTTACTTTGAAGAAACATCTCTCCTGCTAAGAACAGATTAGGGGAAGCAAGTTATTTTTTTTTCAGTAGTGAGAGCTCACGCGAAAGACGGAGCGCTGGCACCGAAGGGATAGAAATCTTTCTGTCTGAAGCGAGTAGCAAAGGAAGCAAACTTATCCACTGGATTCCCAACCCACTGTTGTGTTGCCTAGAACCGGGAGTGGTCCTGTGTCACTTGTCTTACTTGTGTGGGTACTTGGTAAAATTGTTAGGTACCGCTTTCAGAAAGGCACTTTTTTATGGGACGATATCAGGTCATTACGGTCTCTTCTTGAGCTGTCTGCCTTCGTTGCTGCATAGCTCGACAACAGTGAAACTTAGTGAATTTAAACCTGTTCAACATCTGAAGAGATCAAAGCTCTCAAGATAATTCCGGTTGTGTCAATTCCAGTGGCTGATGTTAGTACAAGCCAATGTTTAAGCTCTAATTGGTTCAGGATCCCTCTCAGGAATTCAGGTATGGATGTCCCAGTACCCACACGGAGACTAATTAGCCTTCCTCTAACCTATAAAACTGCCTTAGTAACAACCTTAAAGTACTTGAATCAATAGTGGATCTTTTTCAGTATTGCGTTGTAGTAAAGTTAAATATGCACGTTTATCATGAATGGAAAACGTTCAGGAAGTTCTTTCCGTAACTGATGTCAGATATAACTCCGATTACTGAATTTTTCTTTTCTCCCAAAGGAACTTCAGAAACGAAAAGGCAGAAAGCTAGGCTAACTCATTTTCCACAGTTAATTTGCTTTGCGTTGTGATGGAAGGAGACAGAGCCTAGAAGTTGTGAAAACTTTATCGGTGAAGGCTCCTTATTCCAGAGTGAGGTTGTTGTGTGGGGTTTTGGGTTTTTGCAGCAAACCACACACAGGTGTGGCTTTCGATCAACACTGGGATAAAAATAGAAGCAGAAAATAGCTTTGTTCTCTTTCCCTCTAGTGAGCAGGAGCAACTTGACTTTGAGGATTGTCGTCTTTGCCTGAGGAACACTTCATTTCTGTGCACCGTTTGAGAGCGTTGCTTCTGATGTGGTAATGGTTTTGTGGAGCGTTTCCTGTGTCTTTTTTAAATGGCCTGGAAGATGGCTCTGAAACGTTAGGTGTCTGTTTGAGACGGAATATGAAAAACTCTCAATTTTCTTAGTTGTAAGCAGCCAAGAAGCATGAGACACTTGAGTACAAACATGATGTCCCTCTGTTGTGAAAGACTGTGCCAGCCTAAGTGCAGGCTGCTTTGGACAGACTGTTAAAATCATAGCAGCCTCTCGGTATAGGTTCTCAAAATTATTTCCAGGGAGATCACTGCTGCTGCTGAACAGCCTCCTCCTTCCTCCCTGTCTGCATTTCTTCATCCACGCTGTGTTTTTTTTGAATCCCTTGTGTGCTGGTTTTTATCTTCCTCAGCCTTCCCCTTTGAAAACCAGTCTTTATTTTCCCTGTGTCAGCATCAGAGGCACGTGTTGTTTGTTGTGTAAATAAGAGTTTTTCTGGGTGCACAACGGAGTAGCTAGGCAAGCGATGCCCCGAGTCGCCTGGCGAGCTTGGTTAAGAAGTGAAAGAGTGAGCAGAGAGAGGAACTTGGCACGGAGAGTAGCTTTGAATGACAGCAAGTACGTTTGAGCATCGCTGGAGAGGAGGCTAAGCATGGTCTATGTGACTGACAGAATAATCAGGACGTTCCTCTGGAAGTAAATGAGGCTATCTGCAGTCAAGTCAAGGAAACAAACCAGGAAAGTACATTTCTTGAGGCGACTAAAATCTGCTCATTAAATAACAGTAACTGTCTCTACAGTTTGAATTGGTTTTATTTGTCTGTCTGGGGACGGCCCACCCTAGATGGTGTGTTAGAAGCGTCTGAGATGAGGAAGGGAAGGTGGCCGCGTCCTCTCTTCCCCGGTCCCCATCAGCCGACGTGTTCCCAGCTACGCAGCTGCGTTTCTTTGCAGTACTACGTAGCCTTTCCTGAAATTCTGCAAACCACTTTACAGTGGGGGGAAAATAAAATCCACGTAAAGCAGGAATCCTTTCCCTCTTACATGAAGGTATCTGTTACCTATCTGGCTTGGGAAAGCTGAAGACAGGCAGCGATGAGGAGGTGCTTGTCAGAGCAGTGTTCTGTCCTATCCCGCGACAAGCATGGCTGCCAGGTTTCTGTTTGATGAGCGTCTAACTTGCCTAAGGTTAACGAGTCGTCTTTTGCAAATAAATTACTCCCAATTTCTTTCCTGTCTTTTTTTTTTTCCCCCCTCAAGTTGACATAAAAACAAGATTATGGTTGCCTTCAATCTGAGTTAGGCTAGTTGGACTTCTAAGAGACTCTTTTATCAGCGTACTCAACATCTCTGAATTTCTAGAGACCTTTGTCGTCGGGATTCAGAAGGCAGCTCCCTCCCATTAGAATGTGGAGAATTAAATTGTAAATCCTAAGAGCCTGGTTTAACTTGAGGGTTTTTTAATTGGAAATCTTTAGCAAGACATGGCCATGTTTTAAATTTTAGAACGTGCATCATATCTTTTAATTAGCTTGGTCTTTTTAATGCAAAATCACAAAATACCTAAGTAGGCCTACTTGACGACTGAAGTCAAACACCCTATGTATCATACGTATCTATAAAATGAAAGCCTGAATTTCACAGTCAATGCTCATTTCCCTTTATCTGGCTTTTTTCAACGTCCCGTTACGCTCCTTGAATTGGTCATTGGGATATATCACCTCACAATTGCCCAGTTCTGTTGGGGAACTCGCCTAGAATGGGTCTTGTATCATTACCTAGAAGATTCCAAAAACAATGGTTCAGTGACGGAAGTAAAGCTGCAAGTGTAATCCTGGAAGCAGTTTGGGACATTTTTAAACGAAGAAGGGATAGACGGAAATGCCCCTGCTCGTTGCAGGGGGGTTGGACCAGATGACCTTTAAAAGGTCCTTTCTAACCCAAACTACTCTGTGATTCTGTGATTCTAGAATTGTGACCGAGGTGCCACTGGGTAAATACATTAATTAAATAAATTCTGCTTTCTGGGTCAGCATGGGGACGTTTTGTAGAGCTGGTCCTCTGGAGTGTCTCTACGCGTGCAAGCTTTATACCTAGGTTTGTAACTTTGCCGAGGCAGGACTGGCGAACACATATTTTTTTCCTAATGGGTACCAGTGCTTATGCAGTATAAGCTTTAAGCAGTTGCAGACGTATCCCGTATCAACAGTGCGTATGAAACATGTTTATTACAAAGGGATGTGAAGAATAGATTATGTGCAGGTATCGTCAGTTAAGCCGTACTTAGTGTTTCGAGCTCATCAACATTGAACAATTTTATGCCTTCTCACAGTTTTTCAATGAAGTAGGATATGTTTTGGTCCTGCCGATTAGCAAATTAGTAAAGCCATGTGTATCGTAGTAAAATGGAAGAGGAAATGTAGACCTACAGAGATATTTCAGCTTAGCGTCGACGTACATTTGTTCAAAACTGAGGTCTGTTCTTTGTGATCTTAGCGACAGGTAACATGTACAATAACTTAACTCCTGTGACTTATTTCTTTTTGACCACTTGACAATTAACTCTTCCAGAAGGCACAAGTGTTCTGAAGTATCTTTCTTAAACGTTTATTTTCATGGTTACTGAGTCACCGCTCTCAGGTGAGTATCAACCTCTCGTATTTTGATTCAGTCTGCTGTATTAGCAGTGTCACAAACGGAATCATTTGATTTTCAGTAGTTGACTTGAAAAGGTGAAGTTGTAACGTCTGCCTTTAGAGGGAAAGTATAGTTCATTCATAATAAATAATAATAATAATCCTAGCTAGATGAAACTTTTCTGTTTTTCTGTGTAATGATTCAGACAGTATTGATGACACCTGACAAGTGAAAGAACTGTAATTTGAAAGCGATGTGTTTCCTAGATCACATAGATGAACGAACAGTTTGTAACGCTATTGCACCTGAAAAGGATGTGGATGGATTTCATATTATGAATATTGGCCGTCTGTGTCTGGATCAGCCTTCTATAATACCTGCCACCGCTGCTGCCGTGTGGGAAATTATCAAACGGACAGGTAAGAAACTGAACTGTATTGAAACTCTCTTTATCTCAGAAGATGAATGAAGGATTAAGTCGGGTGTGAGTTAAAAGGTGTAGGTTATCTAAATGCATGGGGCTGATTGAAGAACAAACATTCGGAGGGTTAATCTAAATAACAAGGAGGTGCCAAATAGATGAAATCTTACGCCGGTAGCGTAACTACTAATTAAGTGTAGACAGTAGTCCGCGAGGAATACTTGGCGTGAAACGCTTTGTTAACTTATCTTCTGCATTTTCTAATGTTGCAAGGCACTTTGTGTGGTACTGCTGACCTCCTGATTGTTTGTCAAATAGAAGGTTTGGATGCTTAATTCCCGTGGGGGGAGCGGAAGAAACAAGAACAAAAATGGGAACATGTAATTCAGTACTCGAAGGGGGAAAAAGGATGCATATGTATTCAATAGTTGTCATTTTACGAATGTAATACGCGTGTTCTTATTGGTAAATAGAAGAGCTTCCGTTTCCCTTTGTGGTCAGAGAAATTGGGCCCCTCCAAAGGGTGATTCAGATGATGTGAATGAGTTGCCAGTTCTGCTTTTCTAAGGTGAAAGCTGAGAGTTGTTTCGTGGGTTCATCCCTCAAGTTCAGCCTGTGAATTAATCAAGTCGTGTCGATGTCATCCGTCCACAGCAGCAAAGAATTGTGTCTTGGGGACTCAGAAGAAGGGCTTAGGTATATCAAAATCGCGGCGCACAATTTTTCTGATAGGGATTTTTATTTTCCGTTTTGTTTTTTCCCCCTATAAGGAATACAGACATTTGGAAAAAATGTTGTTGTGGCTGGAAGATCTAAGAATGTTGGAATGCCTATTTCAATGCTTTTACATACTGATGGAGAACATGAAAGGCCTGGAGGTAAGTCCACGAATGTTGTTTTAATGTTTCCGTTTGTGAAGTCACCAAAATAGAGGTGACTAGAGGATTCGGATAAAAAGAGAACGCTTTTGTCTCTCGTGCAATAGGTGCAACTGGAGCAAGGAAATCAATTTGCTAATACATTTCCTGACATGTTCTGAGGGCAGCAGTTTCTGGAATTGGCTTGTTCTGGTCCTACGTCATCGTTTTGCCCTCCATTTGAAACAGCTACTGTTTAAACGTGGTTAGCACTGAACCTTGAGGGTAGTACCTGACAGCGCGGCCTCAAAGAACTACAGAGGTTCATGTGATGTTTGTACCAAGTGATATAGTTATATGCCTTATCCTCATCCGTACGTAATATTAACTGCAAGTTTTTCGGACACATGCGTGTGCACACATATATATACCTTACACACATGCGCATGTATACATACATATATAAATAAAGTGATGGGATTCCTGTGTTGTGCTGCGTTCGTTAGGTGGTGATTATGAAAATAGCCAAATGAGCAAGAACTTTTCCGTGTGACTTCTGTGATACTACACATTAGCCTGGGGGATTGTTCTGCAGTGCAGTTTATATCCCCCTGGAAATTGGGGGTTGTAATGGGAATATGTTTAAGTAATCCTAATTACAGAAGCAGGCACGCGCTCCTATAATTGTCCTGTAGAAAGAAAAACAAACCTCGCCCGAGTAGAATACTGTCCTTTTGCAACTGCATTTTAATGTTAGAAATTGCCAAGGTGGTGTGCGCAAATGAGGTAAACATGAGTGTTTAATCCCAGGCATATTTAATAGGAGTGGAGTGAAATCTGTTATTAATATAATAAAACGGTAAAAGCTTCTTACTAATCATAGAGTTGGTTTTTCCATTCAGCCTCTGTGGGAAAGTTGCTATTTGAAACTTCTCTCAGTGCTTGAAGTGTAATTACCATCAGTGCATAGGTCTGGTCTCATCCCCATTCCCATGAAAATTAGTAGCTTTTCTGCCACTTGCTGCAAATGCTGGGTTTATGTAGTACTGGCAGCGCAGTGCAATTTGTGCGATGGGCTTGAAACAGCACAGGGTTACGTCGCAAACTACTGGCGTGTTGCTCAGCTGGAACTGAGGAGGCAGAGACCTGTGATTCTTCCAGCTACTTGGTAGAAACCCCATAGCTGTTGCGTGGACATCTTGTAGCTGTAACTAAATACTGTTTTGTAGCATTCGGCTTTGGAGTTAGTTGGCTCCACAGCTCAGTTCTGTTCCTGTGATTCTTGGGTTTGTAGCTCTTTTGGCTGCTTGTTTTGGGGGGGCTAGTCCATGCGTTCGTTGGCCTCTCAAAGAGCTTTGTTGTGCTTCAGGGTCATCTGCCCGCGGTCGGATTCCGGACGTAATGCACATTATTTCACCGACAGCCCTATTTATCGGCATTGTCACTGATGCTATGTATGTCTAGTATCCTATGCGGGGACAGAAGCACGTTTGGATATTCCCTTAGTTACAGCGATACTGCAATCTGGACGCAGAAAGAGCTAACTCACTGAAGAAATGGATGTATTTTTAAGGTAGTTTTGATGTTTTTTCCCAGCCTGCCAAGCGGCAGTGTACAGTATAAAGCAGCTGGCAATGAGAAAACCAAGGAACACTTGTACTTCTTTCACCATAAATTAGCGTTAAGTGTTTGTTGTGCATATGGTGATGAAATGCTTTCATCCTTAGGGTAGTCTAGTGCAGTTTTCATGCTCGATTCACGGCTCGGGCTGTCCTTGAACATCCGGCTGGTTTTCTGCAGGTAGTTTCTTGGCCGTTTCTGCTCTGAGCAGCAAGAGGCCAGCCCGGGCGGCGTGCGGAAGGGAAGGTGGCCGGGTGGTGGGTTCGGCTTTACCCCAGTGGCGACCAAAACTGCTGGACATTTTGTGACGCAGGAGGAGCTGAGGGCACTTAAGATAAAGCTGAGATAGACAGGGAAAGAGAAGGCATAAAGCTCAAGTGCGATGAGATCAAGGAGGTGGAGCTAAAGAAAAGACGGGAAATGGAAACGTAGTAAAAATTATAGTTTAGACAGAATAATCCTTTCTGCCTGTGTTCTAAGCGGCTAATAGCAGGGCGAAGCTTGTGCATTATGACCAGACATCTGTCGGGGTACGAGATGAGGTAGCTGTAGCAAGTCTGTTAAGTTTCTAGCTGAAGTGGATTTTGGAGTTGAAAATTACATGTAGGAGTAGCTAATTTTATTTCTTACCAGGCAAAGGCAGGCCTTCTTCTTAACGGCTTGTTTAGAACAATTTAAACCTGATAACAGAAATGAAGTGGAAGCTTTTTTATCCTTTATAGGGACCAGACAAGACCTCCAGTGAACTGGTGCGGAAGAACTTCGGCAGGTTATCAGTCAGGATAGAGTTGTATTGGCAGTCGGGATGATTTGATTAAGTAACTTTTTCGGGAAGTGATGGAAGGGGTGAGGTGGGGGGGTGTGATGGTATTTTTTTTTCCTCTTGTTTTTGCTGTAGGTTTTAGTAGTTTTTTTTACAGATTATGAACAAAACTGAAAAGCTGGGGTCTGTCTTCACGGGTGATGTTTCGTATAATGTCCTGCAGGTGGCGATATCTGATCAGATAGTAAACTATCTGAACCTTTACAAAACAAGTGGTGTTTTGTGTAGGCAGGTCAAGAGACTGTCTGGATTTTATAAGCTAGTGAATTGACTCAGCACTAACATGCGGAATCTTAATCGCTAGATGTATTCCTCTTCTTTCAGCAGAAACAGCAGTGTAAAAATAGTTTATTTTCTATATTGGTGTGATCACAAATAAGTGAAAAACCTACCCTTTCTGAGATGTCTAAGCTTCTGGACTGCTATTCTGAAGGTAGGGGGTTTGGTGTTGGTGGTTTTTTTCTCCTTTCCTTTTTGGTAGTGAGAAGAATTACTTGGTTTCGGGAGCCGGCTATGGACACACTGCTCACTAAAATCTTGGTTGGAAAATGGCACGGATTTTATTTCTTAGGCACATCTGTACTTGTCTGTTGTCATTATCTGAAAATGTCTTGATCTGTTTCTCTTTGGGGAGACGATAGGCGCTGTAGAGACTGAAGGAGAAGAGGGATCAAAGATGAGGGGAAAAAGCCGTCAGAGCGCTGATGGGTCAAAGAGGAGATGCTTGAGGAAGAGAGTTAATGAGATTAGAGGGGCAGATGAGATCAGTCAGACACATTCCAGAGGAAGCAGATGTGGTGGTAACATCTAAACTTCTAGTTCAAGGGTTCGTAATGTGGCTTAGGAGTCGCTGATGAGTGGAACGTGGAGGTGAGGGGATGTAACATCTGAACGCTTGTGCGGTACGAAGAGTTGACGGGGAGAGAGTGGGGACGAGTCTCCTTTTGATAGCGGTTGTCTTTGCTGTTTTCTTGGGCAGTCTTGGAGGGATCCCCACGCTTGCTGTTGGATGCAGCGTGAGCCTTCAGTCCCTGTCCCCATGACCATTGCCTTTGTGTGTAGCGGCCAATCCTCAGTATCTCCATTAAACAGCACAAGGGTTTTTGTCTTGGTAGGAGGGTTTCTTTGTAGCGTTGTGCCAGGCATTGGGGACACATGCAGGCGCGGGCCCCACGTCTTCTGAGTTTGCCCCAAAGGATGCGTGCTTCTATTTGTGACAACTTCAAACAACTACTACTCTAGTGTGAAGTCAGGCTTCAGCTGGTTTCCTTTTCTGGGGAGATACAAGAGATGATAGGACACCTGCAAAAATCTGAGCACCTTTTCATTCAGTCTTTACCATTCTTCATGTTGCGCTGGAGCTACCCGAAATGACGATTTGGAATGCTTTGAGTGTATGGTGATAAACCGTCTCAGATCCATCCAATTGGAATTTTGTAAATACTGGTGCTGTGATTGGTTGTGTTCACCAATGCCCTTCCTTGAGGAAATCTGACGATACCATTACAGTCAAGAGAGGGATTTTGCTGTCTGACCCCTGCATGCGGTTTGGGTCAGCAGGATTTCTAATCGAAGACCCTTGGCCCAGGAGCGTCCGTTTGGTCATAGGTACCAGACTCATTCCCTACACAATCTGGCCCAACCAAGAGAAGAGCCTCAGTCGTCGTCTCCTGTTGTTGACCAGGTTATCGACCATGTTAATTCTCAAGAGGGGGAATGTCAGTAAGAAACAGTGCCACTTAACTGAGCTTGAATTACGAGTTGTTCATTGAGCCCTCGCAATCTGTCAAAAACACGGGCCGAAGACTAAACTTTGACGGGAGGGAAACGCCGTTATGAAGGTAGGTCACAGGTACAGGGAAAACTGCGGTCTTCCTTCCTGTCCGTTCTACAGAATGGCAAGGGAAGCATCTAGGGAGCTTTGGGGCAGGTGAATGACAAACGTGACTGAGGACAGAGATCCAGACGCGGTCATCTTGTACTTGAAGCTTCAGTTTGCATCCAGCTGCTGAGTCTTGTGGCACACTAGAAAAACTGTGCTTAATACGGTAGATAACAGATTCCATGCCGCGTTTGCTCTGTGCAACTCCGCTAAATGTAATGAAGCTGATCGAGGAATAAGCTAGTCCACAGCGTATAAATGAATTCATCCGGTGAGAATTTCTAAGAATAGACATTTTGTCCTTTGTGTGAACAGCAAGTGTTGTGAGCGTTCTGCCTATGGGGAAATAAATGATGCATCCCGAGACAAATCTGATCATGGTTTATGCTGTTGTTAACGTACCAAAGTCAGTCCTTTGCGCCTGAAGTAAATGCTATACAGGCATTTTATAGGTGACAATTAACTGATAATCTCTTTTCAGGTGATGCTACAGTGACCATTACCCACAGATACACACCAAAAGAGCAACTGAAGATCCATACGCAGCTCGCTGACATTGTAATAGTAGCTGCAGGTAATACTAGTTGTTGTTAATATTCCACTCGCAATGTTTAAAACCTAAAAAGTAAACTTGGGTGTCTGTGTTGATGGCACTACTAGCTATTTTGTGTTTCACCAAATAATTGGTGCTCGTGCTTGCTGAGGGTGTTGCACTAAGTAGTATTTCTTGTTGTAAGAAGGGCAAGTGATTTGGCTCTTTGTTCTTGCCCTTCACATTTGCAGACTCATAAACTGTTTCTCGTCACATGTGACACCTTTCCCTTAGGGAGACTTTAGAGTGAACTCAAGATTGGGAACCAGTCAGTGCATAGTTTATACAGGTATAATTATGTAAATTAAAACACTCTCGGTGCAGTGCAAAAATCATGAGTCATTTAAATTTTGACAGAAGGGTTTCTGTAAATCAGCTGGAGGCTGCGTTCATGAAACAATGGTATCGTTCCCTTGCCGTTGGAATTAAGGGCAACCTTGCCAAATTAACTGGTAGTTTTGGTAACATACGTTATTGATGGCTGAATTTTTATTATATTTTTTTCTTTTACAATTACCGTGTAAAGAGGAAGAGAAGGGTAATTGCCTGGAGGAAGGGGTCCGAAAGATCAGTGTCTGTGTTCTTAAAGCAAAGTAGAGTGAAATACTTGCCGTTTGGTTAGTCTAGAACAAGGAAACAAGCGGAACTCTGCTTCTGAGCAACCTCTGGCTTTTTTATTTAGGGGTGTTCTAAGTAGAAGTGTAAAATTATTTTAAAAAAACCCAAAACAACCGACGAACAATCAACTGACTGAAAACCTTAGTAAATTTCGGTGTACCCTCGCAGCTCAGGGTATCCTCCTTCTCTTGTATCATTTCGGAGGGCTAGAAGAGAATTGTCTCTTTCCTCTTTCCTCCTCCCTTCCTCCCTCTTCCTCATCCTCAAGACCAAAGTCTTGCTTGCTTATTTTCTGGATGAAGACAGATAGGTAGCTGTCTGACAGTCGTCGCTTCCTGTTGAAGTGAGATGTCCTTTGCTTCAGGGCTTAACTGCACTATCTCTTTCTCATGCCAGGTCAGCAACAAGGAACAGCTCAGTTGTCCCACGTGTGATGACTCAACTGTGGACCTGAGCAGAATTCACACTCTGAATGAAAAATAATAATGTGCGCGCGCATTGGAAGTAAAGTAGTAACTCTTCATCCAAACTCGCTGCTTCCGTGTTAGTCGTCGCTTCTGAATTTTTATGCTGAACATAGTTTGCCGTCAGTTATGCTTGTAGCTAAACGGCTCAGTAGCAATTCGGCTGTGTTTGTTCTTCACATTATTTTCCTCGTGTCATTTCTAACAGGAGCGTGATACAACACTCATTACACAACATGAGATATACCAGGAATGATGAAAAAACCTAGGGCTAGATTGTGCAAACAGTATGCAGCCCTGCCCCAGTGGATGCTCTGGGGAAGATCACGCTTTTGAAAGGTGAAATCCCTGCAAGGTTCCCCTTGGTACTTGAGAACTGTGCACATTGTATCTTAGGGATCGCGCATTCCCCAGAAACGGGTGACCTGTTCAGTGAGCGTTGCAAAAAAAGTAACTTCCACCCTGCCAGGCGGAAACAGATGCTGTTATAAGCCACCGTGCAAGATGTGCAAGTGGAAAACAGCTTCCTGTGTGTGTCTGCACGTAAGAGCAAGATGGCCCTTCTCATTCTCCTCTTCCCGTGTCATATTTTTAGAAGAGCCATCTTTATTCTGGCTCCTGGTTTGGTGGCTTCTTGCAGCGAGTCTGTGTGTTCTGCTGCGGTACTCTGCCTCTGAGGAGTTTACTCTTCACCTGCATTCTTGGCTTTTGTAATGCTTCAAATCAAGTGCTTGTGCTTGTACTCCCAAGTTTGAGAATACCCATTCTCGTATGTTTTCTCTCATTCGCCCCCAGCTGTGGGACCCCCGACTGCCTGCTTACTTTGTTTGTAACTATCCGTGCAGTTCATGCCTTCCCTCCCGTTCCCTTCCAAGTCCTTGCATCATCAGTTCCAACGATGCTGCTCTTGTCTGGCCTTCCCCTCCCTAAAATCTGTCTCTGCATCCAGGTGGAGCTTCCTAAACTCTTTCAATACCACACAGCTTTTGCATTTCTAGTCCAAGCTTACTGCTTCCTCATAAGTACACCCGGTACTTAGGATCCCGCCGTAGCCGTTCCTGTCTTGGCCCGCTCTCCCTGCCTACGCAGACACCCCACGCGTCCGTTCTTTTTGCTGTTGGCCCGGACCCGAAGTAGAATAGGTGCCTGTGGTGCTTGTATAGCCAGCCCAGTACGGCCGGGGCGGCGATGGAGGCAGTGGGCAGTCTTTGACCTGCTGCCTCTGCTGTCTCGGCTTTCCCGTCTGCCTTGAGAGAGAAGATTCATCTGCCTGTTAGGTTTGGAGAGGGGGTAAAGAGGAGAAGGAACGGGGGTGTCAAACCCCGGACGAAATTCTTCTAGGACTACTTGGGCTGTCCCTCGGGACATGATCTGTGGTCCTCTTGTCTAGGAATTGCTGATTTGTTCCTGATCTTGCTGTTCAGCTAGCGGCTGGTTAGCTTTCTGAGGAGTTGGCTATTTTACACGCTTGGTACCTAAGCTGGGATTAGGGTAGGGCTTTGTTTCTCTCTTGTTTAAAACGTGATTCATTGTTTTCTACAAAAATTACCGATGAAAGATTTTCCCACGTTTTTCAGTCAGTGCATTTTAGGAATAGCTGCTCTAAGGCTTATCTCTTCCTACCTGGTATGTAAAGTAGGCTTAAGTAAATAGATCTGCTCATTTGGTTTGGGGGTTAGTTTATTTGTTGCTATTAAGTATTTGGCCTATTATCAAACCATTTTACAAAGGGTGTAACTGTGCAGCTTCCGTTAATATGCTTCCATTCCTATCACACACAGATCATTTACCCCCATAAGGCTGAGGCATTATCCAATTACCAGCCAGCTTGCAACCGATTGCTTAAGAGTGTGATCAAGTAGACGCAGCCAGATGTTATCAACTGGCGCAGGAAAGCATTTGAGGTCTTGGCTTGCTCAACATCAGGAGCGGAGTTTCAAGCTTGTGTCCTATGGGGGAGTGAGAAACGGAGAGCAAAGAAGGTTCTTGTGTTGCCCGTATCGAAATGACGAACTGGCTGTGAGCCAGCATTTCAAATGAAGCCAAAGCGCGCTTATACCCACGCTCGCCTCCCATAAAACTGCACTCTTAACCATATGGATTTGCTTTCTTCTCCTTGTTTAATTTTTTCCACCTGAGAGAAAGCTGCTTTGGTGGGGAGAGGGGAGCTTAGACTCCCCCTTTGGAGACACTCTGTTACTAGCATGAACATTCCTCACAGAACACAGAATTTGAGGGAATTGCTCAAGGAGCAAGGTGAATTGTAATTCTAATGTTGGAATTGCCTGTCACTCGAAGCTGGAGGTTGCACGGTAATTTGGGAGGTCATTTGAAGTGAACACAGAGGAAAGGCGGCCGTTGCTGCTGCAGTGAAGGTATGATAGGCTCACGCAGGTGGTGTCGAAGGACTTGAGATGTCCTTGGCGCTCTGATAGCACGCGGTCACTTTGGTCTCACATAGTGCTTTGTCTTAAGGGTTAGAGGGTTAGAGTAATTTGGCAGAAAATAAACCCCCTTGCTTTCCAGGTCCACTAATACCCGAGGGTCAGCTGGAAAGCAAGGGGTTTTATTTTCGGCCCATTTACTCTAACGCAACAGGAAATGCAGCTGCTTCGTTTGTTGCGACTGTCCAGGCATAAACTTTCAGGTGTCTGGTCACGCGTGATGCTGCTGTGTGGAAAGCAGCGCTGGTGTGGTTGTTCTAAGGTGGCCTGTCCCGTAATCAAAATTGCTCTGCGCAAAGAGGGGTTCTGCTGAACTGCTGTTCTTGAACAGGAGGTCTTTTCTGGGCCTGAGGCGGAGCTGTAGGCATGCCCTGGGAGTCTCAGCTCTAGCTTCAGCACGCACGGGGGGGAAGGTAGGTGACATTGATCTCCTCAAAGCAAACGTGTGGTGCTGCCTGCAGTTTGGAATCCCATGCAGCAGTGATCTTTACAAAGCGCAAGACATTTATTGTCTGGGAGTACTGCCTTAGAAAATGGCATTTTGCTGCCACCCCCCGTCCCCTTTAGCAGGACCCCGGTCAGATTTTGTATGTCAGTTGTTTCGGTATTTCAATAGCTGTTTTGGTGTCTTGCTGCGTATCTAGACAGCTCAGCTGTGCTGGCTGGAAACATACCGCAGGGAGACCTACTACTCCTCTCTTGATCTGGAACCTGAAGTGACCTTTTAGGTTTTCTGAGTCCTGACTGTTGGACACCTTTGTGATGAATATCAAGCTGCTTTGTATTTAAATGTAATAAAGAAATACGGTGGATATGAAAAAACGGAGGCACCTTCTTGCAGGGCTCTCTTTTAGCTGCAGTTTCTCAACAGCAAAAAAATCACGCCCCAGGACACTCTACAGATAGAGCCCTCGGAAAGATGAGGAGGGTGGGTAGTGCTGAGGCCAGGCCCTTCCTGGTCGAGAGGGCAGCTCTCCCAGTTTGCTGTACATAGCAGGACGTGGTGTTTAATAGAAGCTCCCCTGGGAAAGGTCAGGGTCAGGCGCTGGGGTTAAAATTGCTTCTTAGTCTAGTGTGTTTCTTGAACGATCCCATTGCGCAGCTTTTGGGTTGGAGGGTTTTTTCCCTCTTCTGTAGCAGTAGTAGAAACTGCCATAGAAAAGCCGCAGCTGTCCCAGCTCCAGTCTCGGTGCCGTCCTCCACCGTGGAACCAGTTCTGGTAAATGATTTTGCCAAGTGTCAATGGCTTCGTTATCTAAGGAGTACGAGAGACGAAGCAGTGGCTTCTGTGCATCGGTAATACTTGAATGTAGGAAGTCTGCCTGGTTCCCCTTTGCTATATCTATGTGGAAACGAATGGAAAAGCAGCACAGGAATGGTCTTTTGAAAGCCTGTTTGGTCCATGATAGAGCACCAAAAGTGATACTCTGTATGTACTAGTTCAGTCTGCTTTTTTAGACCTGCCTAATCCTCTCCTCAGACTACTTGCTTCAATGTTCCTCTGTTCCTCGTGGTTAGAAAGTTCTGGACGGTGCAGCGAGGGAAACAAACTTATGTCTATTATTTTGTGTGATATTGACCGTGGACATGGGAAAAAAGCATAGTTTTTCTTCTTGTGCCAAAAGTTTTAATACCCTTGAAGGCTGTCGTGAGAGCTAAAAGGTTAATTATTTGCCAAGTTTCCTCATAATCGTCATTCCTCGTGGTGTGTTATGGAGATGTGACCAGACAGATCAGAGCAGTCTGGCACCCGCAGGGAGAATTGGTATCCCAGCTGATGTCATCTGTTGAAGAGCTTAGGGCTGATGTTTGTGTCTTGCAGTAGCATGATTACGTCTGTGTTCAGCTGATCTATCTTAAACTCTTTTTCTAAAAAGTTACTGCCTAACCAGTTGGTTGCTGCCTTGCCTTTGTTAAGGGATAATTATTTGTATGTAAATGTGGACTCTTTCCTTCCTCCCTGTTCAATGTCAAGTGCTTTTTGATGCTTTGTTTCTTTTTTCCGGCGACAGTTGAAATCTAAGCTAATCTCTTCAAAGTTCTTTCCAGCTTTGTGTCATCTGCACCTTGTGCCTCTACTCCATAATAAGCGTTGTGTACCACGGTGCTGGTGACACGATAAACAAACACCCGGCCCTTGCGGTCCTCCCTCTGCACAGGCTTTCATGTTCATCAAGTACCACTGGAGCCCCTTACCCGAGTACAACTATCCAACTGGTTTATGAGAAGGCCGGGCGGAGAAAGTTTTACGTGAAAGGCAGTTGCTTCTCTCCTACAGATCGAGCTGATGCTGTTTATTATGGCTAAATCTGAGCTGGCTGGTTTATTTTTTTTCCTGTTGTCTATCGGTTGCTTGTAAAGGACAGGAATCAAAAATAAGAGGGCAGGGTAGCTGAGATGCTCTCACCGTGCTGGCGTTTGGGGTTTTTTGTAGCAGTGGTACTTCATGTGGTTCATGTTCCTTGTTTAAGTAACTGCTTGAAATGTCACGCGGCTAACAAGTAGAATATATGAGAAATCAGACAAGTCGAGAGTAATGCAGTTCCAATACAGATATTAAAAAGGCAAAGATAAAGAAAACACTGTGAAGGAAACATACGCAGCTTGCTTTGGCCCTTGACAACACTGTGGGATCAGCAGACCTCTGGCAATTAATTACAAACTGTGTGAAACTGAGCAATAATCGTTCTCTGTGTATCAAGAAAAATTCAAGTGGAAGAATGATCTTCTTTTTTGTGCATACGTACACACGCGTGCAACGCCCCTCGATATAGTTTGAAGCGGGTGACCTAAGACTGCTTGGCCTTGTTAATCAAAGATATCTTGATGATTCCAGGTATCCCGAAGTTAATTACCACTGATATGGTAAAAGAAGGTGCAGCTGTGATTGACGTAGGCATCAACCATATCCACGATCCGCTTACAGGAAAGACCAAATTAGTGGGGGATGTAGACTTTGAAGGTCAGTGAAACATTCTTTATACGAACCTGTTGGGTAGATATGTTAAGTTTGTGGGATTCATTCACAATAATTAAGGGAATAGCCAGTGTCTCAAATGAGGTAACGCTTGCAGGAATTTTTTCTAATTTACTGAAATAAGAAAATAAACTGTACGTTCGTATATCTGCTCTTAAGGAAATGGTATGTTATTTAAGAGAGGAAGTGTTACTTTCAATTACACACACCGGCAACGTTTAAGAGAGGCACATGAGCTCTGGCGGCAATGAGGTGGCAGAAGACGCTTGTCTCCAGGTTTCTTTAATCCTTTGTGAGTCTGAAGTGTTTCAAGAGCAAGCAATAAAACCAGTTTCTGCTCTTTCACAAGCGTAGGGTCTCCCACCGTTCATAGCAAATATTATAACACCACAGCTTCTCGAGCCTCCTTTTACGCTCTCCCTCTACCCTGGTGTGCGAAAAATCTTAATTCTGCTTTAGAAGTATCCTTTATGCTAAGGTTTAATATGGCTTCGCCCTAAGCTGTTGAAAATCTTGGTCCAGGCAAGCCTAACAGATAAAAATTCATGTTACATATTGATCTTTTTATGTTTAATGTGTTGCAGAGCAAGTTCACAACGTAACTTGATTAAATATCTCTGCTCTGGAGGAGCTCCAGACTGGAATAGCAGGATCGTTGCAGTTGAAAATTAAAGCTTATTGGCAGAGTTGAGTGTGGGAAGCTTAGACAGCATTTCCCCACGTTATTAATGGTTCTCAACAGTTCCTTATTTTGATAAGTATGAAAATCACCCACAGGTTTTTTTCACGGTTATTAACATCTTGGCTGGCATAATGTCTCAAAGCTTAATTATATTCAAAATGTTTCTAGCCAGCTGTATGTATTTGTAATTACATCACTCCCTTAGTTCCTGCTGCTTTTACTTATCGTAGACGATACCTGTCTGTTAAAGTCAATGAAATTACCTGCACGAGTGTAGTGAAGCACTCGTCTCGACAGGCGTTGGGAAACGCGTAACTGTACGTGTAGAATAGAGCTCCAGTAGAAAAGTACCTTGCGTACAACTTGAAACGTTTTTTTTATGTATTGTCCTGCTTGAACTGTCACAAGTAAAAGGTTATATTTTCTGTTTTCAGAACCGAACTAAAGGACAGAGAGTTTTCAGGATTTTTTTGTTTGCTTTAGGAGCCGTGGGAGGAAAAAAAGCTAGAACTTAGAGAAACCTGAAATAGTATCCTTTTTGTTTGTTTTTATTTAAATGTGAGACCTGCTGAATGTAATATAGGTGTAGATTGAACGGCACGGCCATGATTCAGAGTTTCAGCAATGCACTGTATATGTCTCGTCATGTCTGCTGTGGGTTGTTCTCGGGATTTTACCTGGGGGGAGGGAAGATCCAAAAAAGAGGGAGGAACTTCAACTTGGATTATGCCACTACAGTTGCAATGCAAGCAGCATTTCACTGTATGTTGCCAAAGGGAAATTGTTGTTGGTTCATCGGTATCGGTGAAAGTTTCACTAAATCTCTAACAACAAAAAAACCCCATCCCAGCGTATACAATTCTAAATACTAAAAAGTAAATCACCCTTGTCGAGTATTTGATGCGACAGTTAGGAAATGGAAAAAGCTAGTGTATTTGGGTAGCGAGTAAGTTTATCCTGTTACTCCCCTTGATCGCTTGACTGAATTTCTATTTAAAGCGAAGTGAAAATGATTTTTGCAGGTTAAGGCTAGGTGTATAAATGGCTGGTGTGCCATGCAGCACCTGTTTAACATTATGTAGCCCACCAATATCTATTGTCTCGTTATCCACTTCTTGAAGCTGAAAAATGTGGCCACGGGGAGAGCAGAGGCAATCGGAGGTTAAATTTGCTTTATAAGAAATAAATGGAAACGGCTTACTTCACCAGTCATCTGACTGAAAGTCTCCCATAGTGGAAATTAAGTTTATTAGATGGGTGGAAACTGTTTTGTTTGTCATATCCTAGCAATACTTGGATGCCATCCTCTAATCTCTAGGGGGTAGGCTAGACACTAAAGTTTATTTTTATCTCCTTGACAGCAAAAGGATGTCACTTCAAAATGGTTTTTTATGTCGTTCGTTATTGAACTTAACGTAAGAAGTGCCTGGAGGAAAGAATTCCTGCCACGAGCCAAGAGAATTTGATAGCTGCTCAAAAAATGAGTTTTGAAGTCTGTTCTAAAAAATCTGGGTTCGTTTGAGTCATGTCTGCTTCCGCTGTAGGCAGTGGAGTCGCCCGCAGTCACCCGCAGCCGGAGACCTTGCCCTTGGCAGTGCTCCTCACGGTGGGCTGGGGGCTGGCCGCCGGCGTATGCCTGTGTGCGCGCTCCCTGCTGAGGAGCACGCTTTGGCTGTCCCTGCAACCCCGGGAGATGAGGAGGAGCAACAAGATTGTTTAGTTTACTTAAAAAAATTTGCCAGCGTCCGACTTGCGCGTATCACGGAGAGAGCTGCTGTGGTGGCTGGCTTGGTGGCCATGGCGTCGGGGAACCTCTGCGCTTGTCGGGCTTAGCCATTTATTTTGGGCAAAGATCCCAGGCTCTGTTATGGAATGTCTTCAAACACTATTTGTGATTTCTTCCATCCCAGTAAGTCCTCTTTATTTTGACACTCCAGTCTGCATCCGCGTCCAAAAAGGGAGTTTTTGTTTTTCTTTTCTTTTCTTTTGTCCAGAATAGTTTACTGAGCAGTGCCAAGATACCTAAAGGAACAAGAAAGGACAACACAGTGCCTGTGGAGGTCACCTGTGAAGTGCTGAGGTACCTAGCCTGATATTGCTAGGACGTCTTAAGCTGCGCGTGCGTCTCTTCGTATATACCCAGCACAGCACATTTGGTGTACCCCTATTTGTGTTAAGAATTTGTTAAAATATATGGTCCAGGGAGGGGGCGTTGTGTAGCTTTTGGGAACCCCTCGAGGGAGGGCAAAGTGACAGGGAGGAGCAGAAGCGGTGGTGGCATCCTTAGGTTGTCGCCAGCGCCATTTTAGTTGCTTTCAGGCAGCAAGTTTCAGTCGCAGAGAGGAAGACACGTTTCTATGAACGGGCTAATGCGTGTGTGGGTGTACTTGGCCCTGTTTTATAGGGCTTTTGTTGCCGCAGCAATAATACTGAGGGGGGAGGAGGGCTACAAGGCCCAGGAACATGAAATAAAGCAACAACTTCAACAGAGCATTTAAATGGAACAGCTTTTTTGGGTGGAGCACAGTTTCCAGGAGTGACTGGTAGAGCAGGGTAGTAACACGTCAACGTACTAGCCAACCTTTGGAACTGGAACTGGAAATGCCCGTGAAACCCAAGTGTACAGAACTCGAATGATTCTTCACATGTCTTTGACGAGCAGATGGTAGTGCTGGTGTCAGAGTCTTTATTGGATGCCTATATGGAAAATAAATCCTTTATTTAAGACCTTGATAGGTGATACAGTGGCTGTATCAGTGGAGGGCTTTGTAAATGAGAATTCTTCTCCCCGCTCCTGTCTTGCACAGCCTAGGCGATACAGAAGAGATTCTGGAAAATGGGTGCCACCGGAAGAGGGGGGTGTGGGGGTGTCCCAATACCGCACAGCAGAAAAGACTAAAAAGACTGCCTCAACAAGCGATCGGTAGGGTGACGGGTGTGTAGTTTGAATTTCCTTGGAGTGAAGGATATTTGTACATAGTGAATGCAGGGGAACCAGGGAGACGGTGTGTTGAGTAGCGTTAAGGTGGAGAAGCGACCAGATTGTCATAGCGCTTCTGGATAGAGCAAGTCTACCAAAAGGAAAGAATCGGTTGAATGAAAACTGGGGAAATGTGTCCTGTCCTCACCAGCTACAGGTCTAATAACTACAAAGTTTTCAGGCAAGCTGACAAGTTTCTTGACTTTTTTTCGCGTAGTTCAAGAGATGTACCACGATAGTCTTGGAATCCACTTTCTTCGTGGAAATGGTCTAAACTGCAGTTGGTGGGACACCCAGGCTTTGAGACAGCAGTTGCTTCTGACAGTTGTTTGCGGACCCTTTGCATTCGCTGTGTTCCCTTCCAGGCTGTAGGCTTCTATTCAGTTTATTGAATCTTTTCCAAACTGTCTCTCCGTACAGCTTTTCCAAACAGCAGTCCTGAAAATAGCACATGGGTGTTCCTGCTGCGTTTGCTGTAGCTTTTGTTAGTTAATTTCTCAGCTGATTTTGAAGACCTGGCGTTCAATTTGCCGTGAATGAAGGTCCGGTCCGTGTAATCTAGTCGCCGTGTTGCTGCTCTGAAGAAGTCAGGGGAAGCATTGCCTGTTGTTGCGCTCCAGTAGTGCACGAAATAAGTAAGAAAGTTAGTGTTAGGCTGTGTGACAGCCAGGAGGCCAGACTGGCTGGTGGCAGTAAACTGCTGGATGGCCAAGTCGAGGTAATCCTCCACAGAAGAGTATGTCGTGCCAGGGTCTAAGTAAGTGATCTTTGGGATCTTCCATTGCTGCTGCCACTGCTTATTATCCCAAGGCTACAGCAATATCCCATCCATCTCTCTGTGCCGATTAGCTGAATGGAAAGAAGCTGTTGTGCGTAATTATACGCTGGATTTTTCTGCCCTAGATGCTGCTGTTGTGTGGCTTTTAGAGGTGCGGGAGGAAGAAAGACGTGTGCACCGTGAGAGTTATAGTACCGGGCCATAATTCCTTGGTTTTCCCTTATGTTGTTGATAAGGTATCTGCAGTAAGAAGCATCAAAAAGAAGGAACTGTGAGAAATGGGGCAGACGCTTGCTGGTCCGTACCCCACGGTGCGTAGCGAGAAGTATCCTAGAATTTGCAGAGCCGAACGCGGGATATCTACTGTGATTGCTGAGCACGTGATTCACACTTAGGCAGTGCTGCGGGGATGCGTTGATCCAGAGTAGCTTTACAGGGACTAATAAAGCTGCGTGGAAACAGTGCTTAGGCAGGAATTACTCTGCATCGCTTAATGCAGATGCACAAGACCCAGAATTGCCTTCAGGTTGAGACTTGCCCGTGGTTTGTGTGATTAACCCTATTAGGTGTCTGATGTCCTTAGCTTTAAAGGAACCTAGGAATGAAGGGCTGTTTCCAAAGCAGTGGGTCCTGTTTTTCAAGGAAACAATCTACATTTCATTTCTTCTGAAGAATCAAAGGAAGATTTTAAGGTTCTACAGAAACTGCAAAATAGCAGCTCCTCCCCCACCGGCACCTAATTTGTATACCGACGTTTTCCAGATTGGCAGAGGAACGCCTGAGAGAGAAGCACGCCTCTCCAGAAAGCGGAGTTAAAGCTAGGGACAAAGCTATACTGTTGCTGAGAAGCAGAAACAAGACCTCCTGGAGGAACCGACAGTGCAGCGCCTTACTCGCTGACGTGAGATCGGTCATGCCCAAGTGCCATTTGGGAACTGGGCTTTGGCCTGCTACGCTTCACGAGGAAGAGAAAATTTATTTACGTTTTGGAGGGCCAGGTTACTTTTCCCCCTTTGGTTGCTGGTATTCGTCTTGGAAAATTGCTTTCACCGTACCTGTATTGAGTCTGACAGATGGAAACTCATCAGATGGTAGTTTCCCCGCCATAGACACCTGTTGAGCATTTAAAAGTCTGGATCAGCCTTTGTGAATAAGGTATCCGGGTGGTTTTATGCTAACTGATACAAAATATGTCTTCTGCCACGCTGACCCGCAGGGATTTCCATAATGATAGGGCATGGGTAGAGAAATTCCCCAACAAGGTGTGAAAACAGTGTGCTGTGTGTTTACTGCTGAGTAGGGTTGCTAACACTAGAGGCAATGCGTGTCATACGGGATATTCATTAGAAGGCTTTCTTTAGGTGAGGCACGGTCCGGTTGTGGGTTGTACCTCTTTGTAAACAAGATAGCAGTACTTTGAATAACACCACAAGAAGAGGTATGTGACGTTGCCTTGGAAACAAACTTATTTCTATTTAAAATGCCTAAAATATTTTCTGTATTAATTACTGCGTTAACTTCAGATGTGGGTACGTTGTCAATAATTATGACATTAATCTGGGAAAATGGCATTAACTCGATTAACCGTAAACACCGATCTCTAACAGTAGGTAGTTCAAAATAGTCTAACCAGTAAAAAGACAAGTTATTTGTATTTGAGAATATGAAGAATAACTGTCATATGAGATCTCAATTAATTTGTTACGATTTACGTGTTAAAAAAAAAAAGTGCATTGCAGTTTGTCTACCTTGGCAAATATTTTAACAGTGTATCTGGTGGTACGAGTCCACTAAGTAATTACAGCCCTCTCGGTTGTAATTACCGTCTATCCTCAATGAGCCTTAATCTTCTGTTCTTTGGTTCAGTGAGACATATTCGCCGTTAATTTCTGCAAATGCTCTCTAAGGGCCCTGCTTTGGGGAGGTCACGCGGCGGTTTTACTTCATTTACCCCACTTAAAAACCTAATAAATCATCTGTCCAAAAAACCCCAAATATCCAGCTTCTCAAATTCCCTTTTAATATTTTTTTTTTTTTTGAGACCTTGTTAGACCCAGTGAAGCACCACGTACATTCAAGGCGAATACACTTAAAGCAGAGGCGAGTTACCTTGTTTGTTCCCAAATCAAGGTGCCTATTTGTCCATCCGTTGGTCTCTTCTCGTAGCCAGGCATAGATTCTGCTCTGCAGTGACTTCAGTGGAGATGTCTGTGCTTGCGTCAGAGTTACTCTTGCTCAGTTCTCTCCTCTGCATGTGTGTGTGCTTGTCCAAAACAATGTATTTAAAAGTGGGGGATGAGTTTCCAAGAAATTATTTCTAAGCAAGCAAAAAACCCCCCAGACTAACAAACAAAAAAACCTCTCACGGTGGCAGTTGAGGGGGGAAAAAAACCCTCTGTACTATTCAGGTTAGTAAGGTGCCATTTGAACTAACCATTATTAGCAAATAACTGCTCGTTACAGTTTGTCATGCGATGAATTCCCAGCCGGTTGCATGTAATTCCTTTGCAAGTCACCTGCAATTCCAGTTGATTGCATTTTGCAACAGTAGATAAGAATATCAAGACAGGATTTATTGCTACGTTATATTAATTGCTCGTACAAAGAGGTTAATTTGACAGGTGTTAACTTAAATACCTAAAAAAAAACCTCTGTATGTGTTTACCTCTTTACACAAGCATTCCAGGTGTACGCTAACTTTGGATAGTCGGACGCGGTTTGTGGTTGGAGATAATTTAGATGTGAGCGTTGCCTTTCAATTTGAGACTTTGGGAAGATCTGCGCCTCCAAATCCTAAATAGGGATTCTAGGGTACTGGGCACCCTAGTAACACTGGTTTGGGGGGGGAAGTCTTCTGTGGAGGAGTGTTTATGGCTGAAGTTGCAACGGCAGTTTTGCCACTAGAATCTATTTTACTTGGAAGACAGCTCTCATTTATATTCTGTGTCCATATCGCAAAGCAGAAAAACAAATCAACCAGGAAACTGCCCTTTCTCCTTTTGGCAGTTTTCTTGATTTCCCTTTTCTGGTTGTAGACTAACTTTGTTAGAAGCTGCAAGCCAGAGCAGGGGGAAGAGGCTGAACAGGTGACTTAACTGCTGCCGGTGCTCTGCTGTTGATTTTGTTGGCTAGAGCGGTGTCCTGCTCTGCACGCTGCTCCCTCCTCAGGAGCACACGCGGTAAGGGGCGTCATCTCATGACCTACAGAATGAGATCCCCGGCTTCCATAGCTCTCCCGGGTATTGAAGGTGCGCTATCGCGGTTAGCCGGTGGTGATGCGAGTCCGCGCCGCCCTTCTGGGGTCGGCCTGCCCGCCTGTCCCCCGGGCGTTCCGGGGCCAGCTGATCAGCCGGGTCGGGCAGTCGGAATCTGACCCTCACCAAAAAAATTTGGCGGGATCAACTTTCCGTCTGTCTGCCCAGGGGCTGCGTGGCGGCCTGTTGGTGCCAGGAGGAAAGGGCAGCGGGCTGCAGGTAGATCAGCTCCAACGGGTTGTGAGACCCTGCCCCAGAACTCGCCCCTGGGGAAGAACAGCCAGCTGAAGACCTTCCAGCCCCGGCCCTGACTGCGTCCTGTCACTGCCATGGCTGGAGAAAGATTTCTGCCTGGAGTTCCCGAATTCTCCAGTGCTTGCCAAGCCCCACTCCTTTATGCTCCTTGCCAGTTAGGCATATGTGGGCAACTGAAGGGGAAAACAAGTTTTTGGAAACGTTCTTAGTCAATACCTTTTTCTCTTTTCTCTTAGAAGTGAAGAAGAAGGCTGGCTTTATCACTCCAGTGCCAGGAGGGGTAGGACCTATGACTGTTGCAATGCTTCTGAAGAACACTCTCATAGTTGCTAAAAAGCTCATTTACTAGAGCAAGCGGGCTACCTTGGAAGAAGAATCCAAGTTGTTCTATTTATTGATACACAAAACGTTTATTTTTTACTACGAAGATATTTATTTGTACGTTGTATTTATTTTTTCATGTCAAGTACACTAAACCTGACGGTTTACCGAATGTTCAAATGCTTTGTGTTACCTCGTCCTGACGTGTTGTGAGCAAAAAGGAATTGGAGAATACAGCCTATGCAAATATGTTGGTGGTGGTCAATTATGCGTGTGAAAACAAAGAACGGAGCATGAATTACAAATATTCCTGTGTATCTTGGGATGGGCGCAATTACTGAGACCTTTTAAGCACATCCTTCAAACAGTATAAAAATTCATTTTCAACATGCTATATGTCTTTTAAAAATACAGTTTGGGTTCTGAGATAGTGAAGCACTCTGGGTGTAGTTTGAAGTCTTGAATTTAATTTCTTTTTTTTTTTTAAACATTTAGATATAGGAGCAGAAATGTTGAATTTGAAAGGAGCGTAAGACCGAAAATTTTGTTTCAGCTGCCAGGCAGCAATGCTGACATGAGGGCAGCTGTTCAGTACGTGGCTTAAAATAGTCATGTCAGCTTGAACACTGGTGAAATTCTGACCTTAAGCATATGCAAGAGGTGTGCATGAAAATGTAGCTGGAATTCAGGCCCTTGCTCTTTTCTTTCCACGTCTGGATCTGTTTGACAAAATGTTTTTGGTACGTAATAACCTCATCCCGCAAAAAACCCCTTTGTAAATGACTGGGTTGGGTTGGACTTTGATTAGGTAGAATGTAGTTAAAACTCCTGTGCATGTACGATATGTATAATGGGGGGCAGGGAGGAGAGAAGGAAGAGGAAAGCGTAAGTTCATCGCTGATGCAATATTTGTGTTGGAATTTTAAGCCATTTAATTATTCTTGTTCTATTCTGAAACTGCACCAAGGGGGTTTTTTCAGTCCATGATGTAAGGCTCAGCCCAGTGAATGCCTGGCTGTAATGTTTTGCTGCTTAGAGAGGACTGTACGGCATAAGATGAGTACGTTTCCATTCTCAAGACTTGTAGTTCCAGAGATGGATCTAGAATAGTCTGATGCCACGTGAAAGCTGGAGCGCAGTTACTGCGAAGATGCCACTTGAAGCGAGTGTGTGCACTATTGACGTGAAGAGCCCCATTCCCACTGAACTCAATGGGAGCCGGTTTGGACTTTGATCTTCATGTTCTTATCTCGCTTGGCGTAAACTTTGATTTATTTCCGTCGAGAGCCTTAGGTGTTTGCTAGTAGACTATTGGTAACTTGACAAGGGAAGAAAAAAAAAAATGTGGCCAAATATTACTGCAGTTAAACAAAAAATGTGCTTACCGTAATAAAAGAAACGAGACGGAGCATCGCTTCTCCGCTGATTGTTCTTATGCTGGACTTTGTGAGACTTTTGTTTAATACAGTGTTTGCAAAAGCGGTTGACGGAATCATTGCCGAGTCTGTAGTGCCAATAGTGCAGACGCTTGCTTATCTGTTGAAATTTAAGCAGTAGCGTGAATGTTGGGAGGATCAAGGTGCCTGTGGAGATAATGCTTGGACTGGTCAACCCGTCATTGGCTAAGATGGAATAAAACTTGTTTGCTGTTACATTAGTCTGGGTCACAAATTTTAATACAGTTTGGAGGGTGGTTGTGTGTTTTCTTCTTTTATCCGTGTGCGAAGAGTGGCGTGAGTGGAGGTCCTTGCATGTTCAGTCAATACTTGTTTTCATCTGTTTATGTCGCTGTTCTAGGTTCCTGTTTGTTTTCTTAAACTAAAATCATATCTGCAGTTTTTGGCGAAAGAACAATTTATGGCTTTTTGCTTGCATCACTTGAGCGAGTCTGCCTCTTTGACGTCCTACGAAGAGTTAATTGTGCACCTTGAGCTTTTCTCCTTTCGGAGGTCGGCTGGCTGTTTTCAGAGCTGCCAGACACATCTGTGAGAGCGTTCTCCACTGGGAGAACATCCCGAAGGAGCATCCAGAGGGAAGGGCCTATTACCAACCCAGAAAGCGTGCTCCTGTGCCAGACCTGGTCAAGTCCGGTCCAAGCACGCGCGCCCTGTGGCGGACAGAGGCACGGCCTTCTGCGCCGAAGCCTTCTCACGGGCCTACCGCACCCAGCTGCGTTGCCTAATGACGAAGCCACCGCTCGGATTCACGCCGGATTAAGCTCCGTTGTGTAGATGTGTGTCGAAAGCACGGCTCCCGAGGCTGAGCCCTGCTCGGGACCACGGCAGAAGGTCTCCAGGTAGGCATAAAGACTCCTGTTGATCCGGGCAGTGTGCAGGCTGCACTCGATCAGTGTGCAGGCATGCAGCAATTCTGGATAGCGAAGGAAGGGAAAAGCCTCCTGGAATGCAGTCGAGGAGCAGGAAAACGCATAATTAAAAAGTGCGTGACTAGCTTTGAGTTTTTCCCTTAACATGTGAAGTGGTTAGATTTAATCCTACAGGTCGCTGAGCAGCGTGCAGCGTAGCGGGAGAACTTGAGCTGACCGGAGTTATTAGAGCATTTATGAGATTTTTGGTTTTAAAATGTAAAAATTGTGAGATGTTTTTGTTGCTTGGAGCTCATGGTGGGGAAAGCGACAGCTGTTGCTGGGGTGAAGGGTGTCTCTCTCCCTCGGGGAGAGGTGGGCTGTTGGTGTTGTGTACGTTATTGAAACGGGCCTTTCTGACGAGCTGCTCTAGTACCCCCGGCTGCGCACGTACCCCGGAGGGACCGGTCCCGCGCCTTCCGACCTGCCCGCAACAAGGAAGTTGGACAGCGTTTGGGGCAGTGGAGAGTGGTTTAATGTAAGAAATGGGTATGACAGATGTCTTGGAGACCTACAAATAGTTTGTATTAAGAGTATGATTTGTTCTTATTATGCATACCCGCTGCCTTGAGAAGATGGGCTTTTATGGCAGTATAGCGGCGGGAGTAATGAAGGGATCCCCTCGTACAGGAGGCAACAGTTTGGCTGCTCTTTCAGCCCGTGTTTTCTCGGTGCTTGTGCTTTGCCGGCTTTCGACGTCCGCCCCACACCAGCCCGCGTAGCTCCGGCCAGCTGTCCCCGGCCTGGCGCAGGGTCGGTGGCCTGCCCTGCTGCAGAGCGTGGTGCACACCGGAAGGCTGCGGGAAAAGTGATGAGCATGCCCCTCGGGCTCGCCAGAGCCTGTCATCAAAGGCCTCTTGCTGGCAGCCACTGATGGAGAACCTCGTCTATTATCTTTGTGTCTGATCACCTCTTAATCTCAGCACCAGCAGTTCTCGCAGTTCCTCTTACGGATGGCGGGACCTGAGGTGCAGGAAGGACCGAGGAAGGAACGTGCGCAAAGCAGGAGCTGGTCCTCGGACCCCGAACTCCAGGGTAGCATCCTGAGTGCTGACTATCCTCCTGGAATTAACACAAGACCTACACTGCTAAGGGAAAGAAAGATCACATTTTTCACAGTACGTCGTATTTCACTTTGTTCGCCTCTGTTCTGCTGTATTTCGTTGATCTGCTCTGGCAGATACCAGGTCTGTCTTAAAAAACTGTATCTTTGCATGCACAATTATGCCCACAGGTAATAGGAAACCAGGGTTTCAAAAGAAAACCTGATCCCATTGCTAGATAATAGCAGTTTCCTAAATAAATGTGTGGTTGCCCCGGGGGTTGAGGTTGTTGCCAGATGCACCTTTTTTTGATTGGTGAGAACAGCAGATGACGCTTCGTGGCATATAAGTGCAAGAGAAAACACGGGAGCACAGATAAGCAGAGCGAGCGAGCCATCTGGAAAGAAGAGTTGGGAAGGTGTTAAAGCAGCTGCTTGCCATGGCATTTGGAATGCTAATCTATATTTTGCTGAAAGGTAGGTTTGGAGGAGGCTTTTCCATGTGGTAAGGTACACGGCTTTGTTGTACAATAGTTTGCTCTTTCTGAAATAAGCGGTAGGGGTTGGGAAGCGTGCAGAAACATCGCAAAGCAGAATAACTTCAGCAATTTTAAACCTGGATGAAATATTAGCTGTTAAGGTATTATTTAGACTCTTTGAAAAGAAGCTAGTTAGTGGTAAATAGGTGTAGCGTTGTAGTACATTCCGGGTATCTGTGTCGTAAATTGCGTAAGATAATGGACTGCAGAGCAAATGGATGTGTATTTTGGAAATTTGCACTAACAGTTTGTTTCCTCACAACGGTAATTATGCTGTAGCGAAAGGAAGGTTGAGGCAAGAATGTTTTAAGTGGATTTTTGTTACATTGCTGCATCCGATGAGAATTGTATTAAGTCGGTACGTGTTTTTTGGATGAAATGAACCTTGAATAGATATACTGAGTTTTTCTGTTACAGTAAGCATCTATTTGCATTACACAGCAATGGGGGCACTGAGTGAAGAGTCAGCTATTACTGTTTCATCCCTCAGCCCAGACTTGTGGAATAATTGGACAAAAAACAACGCTGAAGGTATTTCTCTTTTGTTCTGTTTGTCTCTATTAATTTGTCGCTTAAAACCAAACCAAAAGGAAAAAAAACCCAAAGAAAAAAAAAAAAAAACCAAAAAAAACCCCAATAAAACGTATCCTGATAATAGCCGCTACGATGCTCCTGTCGCTTGGACGCTATTGAATTTTGAGCTGCTTTCTTCATGGAGGCTTAAAAACCTCTCTAAAGTAATAGCTGCCACTCAGCTTGGGTAGGCTCAGCGTTGACCAGCTAAAGGATCCTTCATGGGAAGTCAGTTATAATTTGAAGAAGATATTTTAAGGCTAATTGGGACAGGTGAACCGCGGTTGTGATGGCCATTTCTGATCCTTTTAACTGGTGCTTGGTTTCTAGCTGTCTTCGGTGTGAATCTGTACGCACACAAGTGAGAACGCAGCAAGCATAACTTAAGCGATGCCTCTCATTACTGTTACTGAGTCGTTTCTCTCTTTGTTGCAGTTTTGCTTTCGGCTATCGCAGCTTCCACAGCCCTCTTCAGAATGCTAGCGCTCTCTTTTTTCTTTCTTTTTCTTTTCTGACTGACATGTGAACTCAAGCTATTTCCCTGCCAACATCTGAGACCAGAGCGCTGTGTTTATCCCGCAAGCTGCATTCTTGATGTTACTTCAGGTGCTAATGATGTCATTACTTTTGGAGAACTGTGCGATCTGGAACTGAGGTTTTGGCAGGTCAGTAAAGGAGGAAAGGATTTTAACTGTGATACTTATTAATGTCTTTGTACTTTTAAAAGAACATAAACACGCATACAAATCATCTTCTGTTAATTTCAAGTCATCACAGGATGTCTTGCAAGCCTTTTTTAGTACATCCATAAGCTTTTTATTTTTCTCATAACAAGTCAAACTTTTAAAATTTGTTTTCTCACAGTGGTACAGTGTTATGTATACTTTCATCCACACATAGATATATATGTCTGTAAAATATATAGAATACATGTACACACACAGGCATATGTATGTGAAGTCAAGATGATAGTGATTGTTGACTGTGGATTTAGTTGGATTTATCAGTGCAGCGCTGCAGTCTGGTTTAGTGGATTTGTCTGCGACACAAATCTTCCAGAGTTGCATGCAGCAAACAGGAGTATTTCTACAGCAAGCAGAAATACGTTGTGACTTGTTAAGTACCCTCTTTGTTCCATTTTTAGAAAGCGGGAGTTAGGAATCATGTTTTAACGAAGAGGAGGCTTATTTACAGGGTCACAGCCACGTCTGTAGTTGTCCCACGTACCTTTATGCTCGCTGTGGCTGTGCAAGTCATCTAGATACCAGCGCTTTTAGTTGGGAGTGCGTTCCCCTCGGAGTCAGAGGCGAATTCACAAACATAACGAGCACACGTTTACATGGGTCGTTAAAAGTGTCAGACCTTTTACGAAGCCACTGAGAAGTTCAAAAACAGCATTTCCAGAAAGAAGATGCCAAAGAAATGCTTAAAACGTTGTCAAACTGGCTGTATCTCTTTGAAATTCTCTTGAGTCCTGTGCAAGTTAAGTTTATATTAAGGTTTATAACCAAGGTTCAGTAATACTGAATCCTAAGAAAATTAATTCGTGGTTAAGTATCACTAGAGGAACTGGCAGTTTATTGTGGGATTGCAGATCCTCTGGGGGCTGAGGTGCAGTTTGTGGAAGACTGTTCATCTGGGCTCGATCCGTTTGCCTCCTGTTTACAGATCCTGTCCTGTTTCCTCATTTTATGTTACATAGGCTTTACTCGTCGCCAGTGCTGGGACAAGGCAACGTTAGGCTCGGTGATCGGCCGGGAGAGGAAAGGACGCCTGGCTGGGAGCTGACACGGCAGGGATAAAGAACTTCCGATGCCTCTTCGGCTGAAGGGGAGCCTTTGTAGCTAAATGGGCATCTAGGAGTAGGGAAGAGCCTGGTTTTACTTGGGAAAAAATGAGATCCCTTCCGTGCCGTGAGCTGCTTCTTCCGTGCAGGCTGTAAGGGAGGCCCTGAACCTGGGGCTGGCCCCTTCCCTCCCTCCCCTTTCTGGCTTTCCCGTTCCTCCCCGACGCACCATACTTGAAGCCTGAGCTGTCGTGGTCTCAGTGGCTGACTGTTTTTGTTGCCGGTCTGTCGGTTTTGGCATGCCCAGGCTTCCAAGTACCTGTAGTTTTGATTTCGTGTCAGATCTTGCCAAGTGTATCTGTTGGAATGACTCAGTTGCAGGCAACTGTCAAGTGCTTACACAGCATGCTTTTCTTTCCTCACGTGACATGAAAGGGCACATGGATGTGTTTATTCAACAGCTTATTTAGTATCTAGGTGGATAATGTGATATGAATTAGCATAATGCCTTGGGATGAGTTAGAAATGGTTCTTTTTGTTTTCAAGACTCATCATTCTTTCAGAAGTAATTTGTACTTTTGCCATGTCAAAATAATTAGTGCTTAGAATTTTTGTGTGTACGTTTAAGATCTGATCTTGCAGCCCACAGTGGACAAAGCTCTTGCTCCTGACAACGAGGGGGGAAGGTACTGTTCGTTTGTCGCCTGCGCAGCAAGATGCTTGTCTGAAAGGCTTTCTGGGCAGGCTTCTGCTCCGGGCTGACCTTTGCTTGTCACGGCAGCGCTGCCTCGTGCAGCACTCGGGGAAGAGGGTTTGCGTACCTGGGAGAAGGGAGGTTTCTTCCAGACGGTGCTAGATGGGAGGCTGCCACCTCTCGGCGCCGGTGGGGTAAACGAGGGGGGATGTTCTGGCTGCTTGAATCCATCCGGTGGAAGTTGGAGAAGAGGTGGCTGGGGATTTCGTGCCTCTGCTGTGTGCCTGCTTCTTCCCTTGCCGAGTGTGTGGTTCGAGGCTACGGGTGCGTCTGCCCTACGCGGGGCTTTCTGTAGCAGAGATCTCCTTCTGGTTTCGGCACGCGGGACGGCACAGCTCGCGGCGAGGTGGTGCTGCACGCGCCGCTGGCCTGGGAGCCGCTCCGGGTGCTCCCCTGCCGCATCGTAGTGTGCGATGGAGACAGGTCCCCAGTCTCAGAGCGTCCTTCAGCGTCTGTGTGTTGCCGCTTGATCGCTAGGCCAAAACTGTGGATTTGGTGTATAGCTTCTGGAGGTGTGTTACCAGCTTTAGGTCTACCGTCTCCACGGTGTGAAGAGAAATCTGTGATTTATCCTTACGAGAACGGAAAAGACACCCCTTTCTCAGCCCCAAGTTCATTTTAAAGCAAGACGTGTTTTTTCCTATTTCTGTAGCTTTTCCCAAGAAGGCGTTGTAATCCAGCACGTTCTTTTTCAAGCAGACCTGAATTGTTACTTGTTCTATCTTAGTCTCTTGATAAGCTGCAAGTCTGATTACTCTGCCAGGTTTTAGAGGGCCCTATTTTCAAAGTAACTTCGTTTGATCTGAGTAACGATGATAGCATCGTGCATCTTAGGTGTCCAAACCACATGATTCAGAACTGAAGTTGTGAATGGCTCTAACGTGCAGGCGTAGAGTAGAGCAGCTGTTTACCGTAGCTTGTCCTCTCTGTGATGAAGCTGCATAAAGGGCGAAGAAAAAAATTCCGTAGTTGAGCTCACCGGGGGGCTTCCTGCCGTTAAATGACTCAAACTGGTATTTGATTGGGAATTTAGGGAGTTGGTGGTGCTACTCCTGCAAAATGTGTTGTGGGATCGCAAGGTGCCCACAGGACGGCTATGACAGCGGTTCCATCGGAATAATATCTCCGGCCCTTGATTCAGCACTTAGTCAGAAAGGAAGGTTTCTGCTTGCTGTACCATTGTTCCGTCACTCTGAGCAGACCTTGTCACCTTCCTGCATGAGGTTATTTTTTTTGTGGTCGTAACTGAAAGCTGCCGTTGACATACGCTGGATTAGGAAATCGCCTTCAGCCATCACTAGAACAGTCCCCTGAAATAGTAAGACGTTGCTTGGACACCCCACCCCACCAGCAATTCCTGTAACTGGGTAGAGAGACCAGTTCAAACAGATGCTTGCTTTGATGGCGAAGCTTTTGAGCTTTCTCTTCGCTTGCCGCACCCCTGCTCCCCTGTTACAGATGGATGCCGGCCTCTGCCCTCCTACACAGCAGGGCGCCTCGCTCCCGGGCTCGGTCGCTCTCCTGCCGGTATGTAGCCTTGATGCAAGATCCCCAAGGACCCTTCTGACTTCTGCTTCGTTCCCATTTGGGCTGCCTTGGTTGGTGTGCTGGAATAAGCAAGTCATTTTCTGCTTTCAAAGCAGAAGCGTGCTTACCGACCCGCATGCGTGGAACTTTGTGCGACCTGAGACGCTGCTTAGTCGCGCTCCGTGGTTTTGCATGGAAGGCTGCCCGGGCAGTCCCGGGCGCTTGCAAGCGTAATCGGACCCTCTGCTAACATGAGACTGTGCAGAATGGATGGGGGGAGCCATCCCGCCTTCCACCGCTCGCTCACAGCTGCAGAGCTGGCAAGGCAGGACTGTTAGAAATGCAGTAGTTGGTCTTGTGATGGGGCAAAGAAAAAAGGAATTAGCTACTAATTGGAATTCAGAGCGGGAAGCATCCGGAAAATTATTCAACTCTCTCATTGTGTCCTAAGCCCCTGCAACTCGTGGGGTGGTTGATCTGATTGGATTGCAGGTTGGATAGTGTTGATGTTACCCTGGCTGGATCTCCCATAATCATTTTTATCCGCGCTCCTCAAGAGCACGTAATTAACTTATAGCTTGTGCTTTCTCTAAAGCTACGCTGGAATGTCGTAGGAGCTTGTTCTGCGTAGCGCTGTTTGAATCTGCTCATGAGATATATCACGGCAAATCTATGTATTAAGTGTCTCCTGCAGGCATTGTCTTTTCAACTTGAGTTGTGAAAATATCTTCAAATGATTTATTTACTTCTTGAAAATAACATGACTCTTTCCCCTTTCACAGTAGACTACACAGAGCAGCCGAAGATCTTGAAGCTCATGCAGACCTGTCTTGAAGAACACCACAGCTACTGTATCAACGGGCTCTGTGCTTTCCACAGCGAACTGAGGAAACCCATATGCAAGTAAAGAATACTGCTTTTAAATACCCTTAGACAATAACAGCAGTCGCATTGGTTTTTTTATCTGCTACGTGTTATTAGTGTAATGTGACTAATTTTGAGCCGAGCAGAGCGCAGCTTTCAAGTGCCAGTCAAGTATTTGCAAGCTTAGAGTTTGGCAGAGGCTGGAGCGGCGCTGGCGGCTGAGGAGCGTTACCGAGGCAGCAGTGCTGTGCTGGCGTGAGCTAAGGAAGGGAGAGGGGAAGCTCACGGCTCTGTAGGTCACTGCTGTGATGGCATCTCAAATCACAGCTGGTGCTGGAGTGAGCAGTAGAGGAATAGGTAGATTTTCACCATGGGCGCAATGAAGAGCAGAGGATCTTCCAAGATGCCAGCTGCAACTCCCTTATTCCGCAGCTGCTCACACAACAACCGGGACAACGGTGCCCTTAAATTTTTCAAGGGTCCGTACGGGCGCCTTTGGCCTTTGGAGTCATTCTAGCAGCTAAGGATCAGCAGCGCCCAGTGCTCTGTGTCCACACCCTCCGTGCTGAGGGTATGTTTAGGCTGCGTTTGCTGCTGTGGCTGCACTACTTCAGCTAGCTTTGAACTAGATAAACTGGGGCAACTGGTAGTCTTGGTGGAGTAAAGAGGTACTGACAGAGCACCGGGTTCAGTCCATCCTCATTTAGACTCGTTCTGAATCGTTGAAAACTGATAAAAACTAACGTGTGTTTCTGAAATACAAAGTGTAAGAAGTTGTGAATAATTTTTGCACGGTGTGTATTTGTTTTGTAGGTGCCTTGCAGGTTATAATGGAGAGAGGTGTGAACATTTAACATTAAATTCGTACGCACATAATTCTTACGAACGCTACATTGCTGTGGGCATTGGTGTAGGAATACTGACAAGTGGGATACTTGCTATCATCTACTGCTACGTAAAAAAGAGGTACGGGAGATACGTAACCTTCCGATTACATTCGTCTGAATTACAGCGGGCAGGAAGAAACAGGGTATGGAGTTCCGAGGGCACTGGGAGTGTGTTCTTGCCTGTTGTTGATCTGCGGTGTGATCCTAGAGGAGCTGACACGCCGTAGCTCTGCTTTCCGGTCTGCCTGTTGGGTGAAATGGTGCGATTGACTGAGACGTGGGTTTCGTTGGGCAGCCTCAGTGAGTTAGGCAATCGGATGCAGGTTCTGTTCAGACTGCTGTGCTCGGAGGCTTGTCTGACTAATATCCCATGCTGCTGTCCATTTTAGATGCAGGAAGTTGAAATCACCCTACAAGGTCTGCATGGGCGAGACGGCGTTGTGAATATCTGGCATGTGGGACACTTAGCAGTTTGCCTGTAAACGAGAGGAAGTTCTGCTGGGAAGGCCACCCCGCTCCATCTGGCAGGTACCCCAGCCTCGCTGATGAGGTGAAATAGAGGGAATGACGGAGCGAGTACGTAAAAGGAACTCCTGTGGAACTGACGGGCTCCATTCCCTTCTGAAGAAAGACTTCTTTTTAGTCAAGGTTGCAAGATGAGCAGGTCCGAACAGCTAGGGATACTTGCAGCCCTCTGAACGCTCCCCTGTGGTTGGTATTTGCTGAGGGGAGGACTGGTTGGTTTTAGCTGTTTTCAGTCATTTCAAACCCTAATACAGTGTTCTGCTCTGGTCTGTTCTGTCTTTTTTTTTTTTTTCTTTTTTCTCCTCTGGAGGAAAAGCACAACCTATCTCACGGTGGAGTTGTTTTCTGAACGTCATGTGCTGACAAGAAACCGTTTGGGTTCTGATTTCAGCGTCTGCTGCCTGTGCGTGTGGATAAGCAGCCCTCTTCCAGCACAGCAGTTGTCTTCAGTGTGCTAAGCAAAGCCTAGGCTCCGCGTGCCATAAAGGACGAAACCATAAAATGCTTTGGACTGAGGAAAATGGATGGTTCTCAAAGGCTTGCTTAAACGTAGGAATAGAGAGTAAGCAACTCCTGGAAAATTAGACCATGACACCTTTGGGCGTGGCAAGTTCTTACTATTTTTCTAAGCAAAGGAATGGGACGTCTTTCTCCAAATGGATTATTGCATGTGCTCGTGACCAAGAACTCTGCTTTTTCCTAACGTCGTAGAGCAGCTCGTCAGGTTTACGGAACTTCAGGCAGAACATTACCTTGATGCACCGTGACTTCAGTACAAGACTTCAGTTGCTAGTGAAGCTGGAATTTCGTTACGAAACTTCAGTATAGCTTTGCCCAGGAAATGGACTCTATTCTGTTCACACATTATGTGTGCAATGTGACCACTCAAATAGGAAAGAAATGACCGTCGGGATTTTGTTCCACCCTGGACAAACACGTAACATACCCGATGCTTGTTTTTCTTGATCTCACCTATGAAGAGTCACAAAAGTAAAAAGATTTTGTTCAAGGAAAAGGGAAGAAAAATGGTTCTGAAGATGGTGGCACGAACCGTGACTTCTGACTGACAGCTGGAGTGTTTGCCAGCGCTGATGAGAGTGGAGACGGCTCTCAGAGATTTTCATTTCAGCTGGTGCACATTGTAGACGCATCTGCTACGCTTAGTCATCTGCAAGAGAAAGGCAGTTAGGTACTTGGGATTTTATGGGATGATATAGGCTCCTAAATGTAGGTGGCCTGCTGGAAAGCTCAATTTCATTGTTATGTGCGTCAATTTTCTCTACGGGATGCATGTCATTTGTTGGATAAAACCCCCGTGTATTTGTAAGACTACAATGATAATGCTGAAATGTGTATGAAAGACTGGGTTTTGGAAGGGTAAATGTACATTTGGCACTGGAGTGGTCTGCAGTTGAGTGAGCTTCTCACACAGGGGAATCCTGGTCAGTAGCCGAGTCATCTCGGCTCTCCATGTGATACCAATAAATAAAACAATATGTCTCACGCTGTTTGGTTGGAGTCCCCGTGCGACAGACTGGAGCAAGCCACGCGCGCATACGCAGAAAGGATCGTTGGCGAGGAGCGGGGTGGAGACAGACACCAGCCCTTTCCTCTCTGCGGTGACACGAGCGTCTTGTAGGAGGCGCTGAGCTGACTTTCCAACTCTCAGCCTTTTTGTTTTCTTCATCTCAAGTTAAAGCTTCAGATCTCTGTGTTGCTTGCTCATTTCCATTCTCCTGGCCTTTTCTTAGTCTCCACTGAGAGACGGCTTCTGCTCTTCACGATGTCCAAGTCAGCTTTTGGTAGCTGCCCTCAGGTTTTGTGCGTCCCATGTACGTAGTGAGAGTGTAGTTAGATGTGGATTAGAGTCTGTGCATCCACACGCAGGCATGCACAAACCACCTTTCACCCGGGGCACATACTGGACAGGCTGAACAGACACACCTGCTAGAGACGTGCGCATCGTCAGGAAAGCACAGGCGAGAGATCTTTCTCGTCCATCTCAGAGAAAATTTTAAAGCTACGTAGGCCCAAGGATGAGAAGCCTGATGAAAAGCTTTGGTCCTGTGAGTGAAATATCCTTCCCCGCAGTGAGCTGAGTCTTCCTGCACGCGCGGGGCGGGCGTTGCATTCCCTTGTGGAGGACCGACCTTTCTGCATCACGGAGGCTGTGTCTTGGAGCAGACCCGCGCAGTAACGTAACTTACTCAGGGTGTATGCGCAGTTGTTAAAGGAGTCCCAAGGGCGGGAGTTTGAACAACTGGGCTTTGGCTTGTCCCAAGAAGGCGGTCGTGGAGAGATGGATTTTGTTGAGTTTTAACCGTGTGCAGGTCCTCTTGCTGACTTTTTGGACACCCTTTACATACCGGTGGCCAATCGGGTGCCTTGCAGGATATGCAAGGGCTTCTTCAAAAGTATTTACTCATTGCAGCCAGACGCCTGTACCTATAGAAAACACGCAGTGACTTCCTATTTTTAACGTTTTGTTTAAACGTAACTCGCAAGGAAGGTTTATTTCGAGGCCACCGTTTAACAAGAGGCTACCTAGTGAAATTCTCTTTTTTTTCTAGTTTACTTTCTGGTCCCAGGCAGCTTTGGAAGGGCTGCGAGTGAAAGTTTGCCGAGAGTTTTCTGCTAGTGAAAGAAAAGCTCGAGAGCGAAACACCAGATGAGCCTGTGCCCCGCAAAAGGAGACTTTGTGTAAGGGTGGCGCGAGAATCAAGTGGACAGACGAAGCTGGGAAGAAGGAAGGAGAAGGAGCCTTGGCTTGATTTCTAGCTTTCTTTTTCCAAGTGGTATTGAGGCTTCCAGAAGCGGCTTCCTCGCCACCTGGGTGCCGTAGCCCCTTCCTGCTGAGGCACGGCCTCCAAGCGGGCTACCAGCTGCTTAGGCATCCAGGGCTGGCGGCATCAACACGGATGACAGCTTTCTCCGTCAGTCTCAGTGTTTACGGGCTGTAGCCCCTGTGGGAGAAGAGTGGTGTCACAGCAGTTTGAAGGGATTTCATCAGGCCCAAGCTGTGTTTGAGGCGTCACTGCACGGATGAATCACTCTGCTGTTTGATGTAGTGACCCGTCTGAGGAATTCTGCGTTGCCTCAGATGGCTTCGTGGAGTCAGCCGTGCTGAGCCCTGCCTTGATAAGTGACAGATCCTACTGGGCTAGTATGGTGTGTTGCTGCTTACAGTGCTGACTTTCCTGCCAAACTGGCCTGTCAGAGCATCAGGATCATCTTTCCTGGCTCATTTATCAGGCTCAGACTCCTTCTGTAATGGCATAATTAAGAGTCGTAAGCTTCTGCTTCCTATTAGCTGCACGTGCCAAAGCCAGTCCTTTCAAGAGGAGACCCTGTGTTTGTGCAGCTCTTGGGCGGTCCTGCATCAGCTTCGTTGGCGCACCAGCTCCGCAGGGCCGAGAGACAGACGTCCAAGATTGGGACCTGCCTTTGCAAAGGACAGAGCGCTCGCCCTGGGTACGATCCCGGCCGGTGGAACCACACTGGCTTCTCCTGCAGCGCATCTCTCGAACCTATTCGTCCTTAAGCCATCCAGCCCTCTGCCGGCTTCGCTGGCCTCTGCAGGCGCCGTGCCGGGGGCACTTTGCAGCTAGTGCTTGGCTGTGACTTGAGTGCCTCCCCTGAAGGCGACACCCATTTGCTGCTGAAGCGGGTGGGTGGCCTGCAGTTTACCTGACCCCCGCAAGGTCTATTTAAAATGGTGAGACGCAAGCCTGTGAAAAAGATGACCCTCCTTTTAAAATGCTGCTTTTTAATCTTGGAAGGAAGCGTAAGGAAGTGGATCCGTGGCTAATGTTGGGAGTAGGCAGTGTCCCCGGCCTGCCTGCCTGATAGGGTGCGCTGTTGATGAGCAGCGGCGCCCGTGATGGCGCACGGCTGCCTGAGCAGTCTGAGCTGGAAGGACAGAGGAGCAGCCAGGCCGCTGGCCCGTCTAGTCTGATAGCCAGCCAGCAGCTGCAGACGGTGCCGGAGGCTCCTGAAGAAAGTCGTAGCGGTCCGGTGGCAGGCAGGTAGGTTGGAGGCAGTTTGCCATCAGAGAGAGTTTTCTCTTATTCTCAGTAACCCAGTGTATGTTTTGCGTAATAACACAGCAGGGTTTCTTTTCCTCCCCACTTACTCTGGAAGCCCAGCTGCTTCTAGTGCGGGTGAAAAGTGAGAGGCAGATTTGTGCACGTGTGGCTAGCGCAGGGTTAACCAGCTTCTGCTCTGAGCGTAGGTACTGGGCTACGTCCTAAGAACTAGCTGTCAAACGTTACTTGCTAGTGACTCTGGACTTTAAGCAAAAAAAAAACCCCAAACAAGCCAAAAAAATTCAAAACGCCCACCAAACCAATAAACAAGAAAATCAACACCCTGAAGAAATCACGTGGTTGTCAGCAAAATTTTACAGCTTTGTCTTTCTTTTTGCCCACTGTACGTTTCAGTTAATTTCTGGTACGTGAAACAGACTGTAGTTGGAAAGGCATCTCACGGAGAGGCAGCTAGCTTGGCAAAATAATTGATTTAATAATTAAGTTCAGAGTAGCTCTCCTGACGCTTGCAGTCCGTAACGGATTTGTCCGTAGCGCATTCCTGTGAAGCGAGGCAGTGCGCTGGGGAGGATGTGCTGCGGAGAACTAAGGCAGGGAGGGGTTCAAGTCACACGAAGGAGAGGCACCAAACTTTTCAAACCTGCTCGTAGTGCTGGAGCCGATAGCTCATTCTTCTGCTCCTTTGAGTTCTTCTAGAAATGCTTCTCTAGGAAATAGGTTACTCACTAGCAGTTTTTAGAGAGGGGAAAGGGATCGGTCTTGGTAAAATGCAAGTTTGATGGCAAACAGCCAGGAGTTTCTTTTTGAGTATTTGTTTCAGCTCTGTATCTTGTATGACGAGTACAATTTTTTTGTTTGTTTCGTGTTTTAACTTTTGGAGCTTTTCACAGAAGGATCGTGACAGAATGTAGGTGTTTGAAGTAAGGCAGATAAAGTGCACAGTGCAGATAAAGAATCTGAAGACTGAATTCAGTCAGCTCCGGCCCATCATAGGTAGCGTCTTGGATAGCCCTGCTCGTTTCAGTCACTCCTGCCATGGGGTGCAACGGCTTCATGGCAGTGGGGTAGCTGGATCCAGCCTGTACAAAAAGAAGCGTGAAAAATGAAAAGTCGGGAAAAATGCACTGGTTATGGCTGGCTTGTCAAGGCGTCCCGTCGGTGGCCCGAAGGTGCCAGTTGGACCTGCGGACTGAGAGGCTGAGAGTGCCGACTGCACAGCTCGGTGCGCTGTGGTCTCGCAGCGTTGCTGAGCGCTGATGGCCTCTGCAGCGATGGCCTGGCTGCTCGTTAGCCTGCTCCCAAGAGGGAAACGCCGGTAGAGGTCCCTATGGTACTGTAAATCCAGGAAATCGTTTGGGACTCCTTCTTTACGACCCAGTTAACAAACAAAAAAAAGTGCAGGTACTCATTAAAAACTCAGTGTAAGTAGTTATTCATTATCGTGACAGCAATAAAATCTTATGCTATGACGAGGCTTTGGGCTGCTCCTACTCTCGCTGAATTAAATGGGAGCGAGAGCAGGCTTTGTAAGGAGCAGCTCTCAGCAAGCTGAAGGAGGCACCGCAGCACATCAGCACCCCTGCCTTGTGCCCGAGAGGAGCGGGATTCTCGTGCAGTTGCTGGGAGCGCTGTTAACACCGGGCCCCTCAGGGCGGCTGCTGCGCCGGTGGGAAGAGCAGGGTCCCCCGTGGCTGCTGGGGTCAGCAGCTGGGCGCAGACTGGTTTTGGTTGAGGGCAACATTTGACTCTGTAGGTGAGGCTGTGTGGGCAGGCAGACCCCTAAGTGAGAGGGCAGACAACTGGGGGAGGAAGAGGTGAATATGCCCCTTTTCTAGGAGACCGGAGGAAATCACAGAGGAGGAAATGGAGGCACAGAAAAGGGCAGGTTGCTTTCTCTAAGCTGCACCAAGCCCGACGTTGGCGTAAGCCCCGGGCCTTTGGCCTGCCCATGCAGCACTTGGGTGATCGCTTCGCTCCTGTTTGCAGCCTGGCACTTGGTGGACCTCTCCCTGCTGGAAGGACAGAAACCGGTAGCACAGCAGTCTAAATCTTTTTGACCGACATGTGAAGGTTTCAAATTGATAAATGTTCATATGGAAAAGGAAATGAAGATGTAAGCAGTACGTGACACCCAAAAATAAGCATCACGCTTGCAAGACTTTGTCATGGAGTTTTTCGTGTAGCTGATTTTTAAAGATTAGTTACGGTCCGTGTAGAAGCAACAGTTCACATCACGACATAGAGCCTGTCGAATAGCTGGTCCAAGCTGATTGTTACGTTGTTCAGGGGTTGTTCAAGTCAAATTAGAGTGTCAATGTTACTGTTTTAAAACATAAAAACAATCTAGGAGACAAAACTTTGCAGACAGTAGGGTAAAAACGCTTTCAAATGCGTATTTTCCGGAGTAGTTCAAGATGAGCTGAACTTGGGAGTGGAGGCGTGTCTTGTGTAGCCATTTGGGGGGAGTTTTCCATCTGATGGTTTGGGGTTTTTTTTCCTTTTGGTGGAAATATGGCCACCTGTGAAATTCAGCTGTAGCTCTGGACTCAGTTTTCCAACTCATAAAAAGGTCAGAGGTATTCAAGTGCGAGGTCTAACATGGAGTCACTTAAACCTTAATTTTTAATGGAAACTTCGTGTTGAATTTGTCCGGTCAGTGTTGGCGAACAGGTTTCCGTGTCACGATTCCTTAGCGGCGTTTCTTTTTAAGAGTATTTTACTCTTTATTAAGCAAAGATACAGGTCGCTGTACTTTGAATACCCGGTATTCAAATGCCAAGCTGTGTTTCCTGGTCAGGACTGACCAAAGTGCGGCATGGCGGCACTGCCGTTGGCTGGCGAGAGGCGGGCTGACGGAGAGCCAGCCGGAGGCGGCCGGCGTGGGAGGGCTCCTGGGCGCCGGAGGCGTGGGAGGTGGGAGCTGGGTGCCCGTTCCCACTGCCTCGGGCCTGCGTTGCTCCGGGAAGCCCAGCCTTCGGAGTAGCTGTTGGCATCTGCAGATGGCTCTGCCATCACCTTCAGCTTCCCGAGGCAAGGAACCAGGTTGTGATCCAGGGTGGGAGTTAAAGCCTTGTCACTGCCACTCCGTGAAACGTGTTCTGGTCTTCGCCTTTTTTGCATTGTTGGTTGCTTTGTGGTTTGGTTTCTTATTATTTGGGGGAAACGCAAGAACCCTTCCTCTGTCTTCCGTGTTTGAGACTGGCGTGCAAAGATGCCTCTCCGTAGCTCCATCAGACAGCTAGCACAACCAGCGTTGAGACGTGAGAGGACAGGGCCGTGCTTTGCAAGAGCGTCTGACTAACTCGGGCAAAGCTAATTTGTTTGACATCATTTCTATACGTAAGACTAAGTCTGTTTGTGTCCCATTGTTATGGCAAATCCCATGATGAACTGCATTTTATTGACTTCTGCTGGCCGTTTGACAGAGCCCGGCAGCAGATTTGAATATGAGCACTGTTCCAGGAAGCTGTCTTTAATAGATACTAATTCAGAATTTAAAGGTTGCAGGGCGACAGATCGGCCTGGCAGGTAGCTGTGACGGCTTTACGTAACAGGGAGGACCTGGGCACTCGGGTGCATCCCTGCTTTGTGAGCCAGGCAGCCCAGCAGCCACCCACTGGGTGGGTGAAGCAGGCTGAGATGAGTCAGGGGCAGGCAGGGACAGCAAGGGGGGGACCCTGACTTACAGGCTATGCCATTAGGCAGTGACACTCAGTATGCGGCTAATAGTTTTGTGCCTCTCCTCTGCTTTTCAAGGCTACAGCATCACGTGTCCGTGCGTGTTTGTTGGAGGGATGCTGCTCAGGAAGAGAAACACGAGGAGAGCCCCCAGGCGGCCTTATCCGTGTTTGTGATTTCTGGAAACTCCTAGCATCTAGGTGTTGGTTGGTAGGGTACAAGTCTTTGCAGCTCTGGCACAGTACTTGGTGGACTTCGGCATCTTAATCTGTCTTCTGTCTCCAGCAGTGCACGCACCGAAGCTTGGCACGCTGGGATGGATCATGGTGGTAGACGTGGGCAGGGAGAGGAGCTGCTGGCAAGGGTGGGAAGGCGGACACTGCAGCTGGACTTGTGCACCGGGGCAGTATGTTTGCCCTGTCCGGATGAGCAGGACGTGGGTATGTGTCGCTCCCAGTCTTGGATGTTACTGATGTTAGCGATGTTGCTGTTGATGTGCGAGCGCTGAGGATTTCCCGTGCAATGCTTAATGCAGGTCTAGAAGAATAGCCAGCCTGTCTCTATACCGTTCTCTTTCTTATGCAAGCCAGGGAAATAACTGAACGCGTGGTTCACATTTGATGACGCTGCGGGGCCTGATCTTTCTGTTTGACGTGAGCTCGGTCCTGCGTCCGCATGTAGGAGCAAGTTCTTCCCTACCTGATGGCTGTAACGGAGCGGTGGCTGTGAAAATCTTCAAGTAGGAGTTTCTGCTAATTCCTCTTCCTGCCTTATTCTCAGGGTGGGGGTGAGGTGCAGGACTGCGAATGTCGAGATCAGCGTTAACAAGAAGATGAAGACAAGTTGAGCCTGGGGGAAGGCACTGTGCTTAATGATCCCGTACAGTCAGTCGCTTTGAAGCTGATCCTGGAAAACAAGTCAGAAGAAACAGGACAAAGTGTTTCAAAGCAAAATAAAGTTCAAGACCCAGAACCGTGTTTGGGGACAGCTGACTGGTTCCCCTAATGGCAGAGGAAAATCTGTGGAAAGTCACGGGAGACGCGTATCTCTCTGCAGCAGCCTCTGATTCGGCTGTGTTCTCGTCTCCCTCTTCTGCTTTTCAGCTGAACAGCTCTTGGTAGGCCCTGCAGGAGCGGGAGCAGGTGCAGCTCGGCTTCCGTAGCCTAAAATGACTGTTGTTAACTTTCCCGGCTGGATGTGCGGTCCCCTGTTAGGTGAGCGCAGGTGCCAGCAGCAGAGCTGGCTTTGGTAGGTGTGTTGCAAAGGCCTTTTCAGTAGTTCATGGGCTGGTGCTGTAAAGGATCTGACTGAGCGGAGGCACATTGAATTTGCTCGGGCCGCGAAGCGGGCTGAGAGCTGGCCCTGTTACAGCAGCGCCTGTCGCTCACTGTGTGCTCTCGTAACTGAGTGTCACTTGCGTGAGCCCCTGTGCGTGTCCAACAGCTAGAGGGTAAAGCCTGGTGTTGGCTCATTTTCCAGCTAAAAGGAATTTCACATCTCGAACTGCCCACGGATGACTTGCGTGGTGTCTGCTGCCTCCCTCAGAGCAGTGCCCTTTCAGGCTGTCCGGCTTCACCGGCGGGAACCGGCACACTGAAATGCTGGCAGGACTCCCGAGTTGCTGAAATTCTCTTGCCCTTTCCCCTCGCCTTATTAATACTTCTCTTGACTTTTTTGGTGGCAGGTTCATGACTTCTCACGTGCAAATACCTTTGAACGTTCTTCTCCCTCAGGCATCTCCTGAATGCCTTCCTCCATCGCGAACTACTTTTCCCATCAAGATTATAGCGGCAAAAAAATGTTATCTATGGGCTAGGTGCTCCCCTGCGCATGAAAAATGCGTGCAGGGGCCAAGAAACACCAGGAATTTCTTCCTGATTGTGCCCAAGAAGAACGGGGAGTGACGCAGGCAAAGGACATGACCTTACACCGACACACACACGCTCTGAGGCCTGCACGGAGGTGGCCATGACCTCAGCGAAGCCGTACGGAGTTCCGGGGTAGTCGGACCGAGTTGTGTGGCCCCTCACATTGCTCCCTGGCCCTTTCCCTCTGGTCCAGCGTGGTTCCTTTCAGGTTCCTCTTTCCTGGACGGCCCAGAGCAGATGTCCCCTCTTCCCACCAAGAGCACGTTCCTCAGTGCAGAAGGAAAACACCCAGGTTTGCGCTGGGTGGAGACTGTTCCCTTGGTCGGGGCACAGGGGAGAACTGCGGGGGCGCATTTTTAACCCTGGCTCTGGGCTCTGCCCAGGGCTGAGCTGAAAGGGAAACGCCCCACTGAGAGGGAAACTGCGAGAGGTCTCACGGGTTGGGAGGAAAGCCGGAGCTGCCGCCTTGGCTTTCCTCTCCTGCTGCTCAGGGCACGTTGGCGCTGGTTTGACCTCCTCAGTGGGCTTAGGCAGAGGGAATGACACCCCTGTGACGTACCACTGTCAACTTGTCCAGCGCCCGCTCGGAGTGCAGGCGCCATACTCAAACTGCAGCCTGGAAGGTCTTTAAAGGGGTATTTAAGATGGTCCTAGGTAGGGTTAGTTAGAGTGCTTTTTAAACCATTAAGTATTTGTTAAATGTAGCAACTGAATGCCTCCACTGAAGGCTTTTCGAGAGAATTAATCATAAAGTAGGGAACTGTGATTTTCCCAATTAGCTCTGGCCCAACTCCAAGCCCTGCTGCAGGCTATGGTAAAACATCAGTTGACTTCAATGGGTGCAGACTTAGGCCACTTGCACCAGATGAGTCCTTGGGTATTCAGGCTCTGCCTATTGAGGCGTTTGTCTTTTGAGTGCCGTGGCATTCTTAGAAGTTCCCATGTGCGATGTTTTCTTTAGTAAGGAGTACCATCGTGTATGAGAAGAGCAAGGCAAGAGATAGGAGCTAACCTGCTATTCAGTAACAGCGATTCACAAACGTGCTCTGAATATTGCTCGACGGTTACAAAACCCTGGGCGGCGGAGAAAATTCGGGGGCTCTTGACTGTATTTGGGCACAATGTGGACAGATCTGTCGAAATCCGAGGCGTTTTTTCCATCAGCTTCATTAGGCTTTGGATCAGACCACCAGTGGCGCGTGGTTCCCGTGGCACGGGAGAATCCGGTGGTGTCTGTTGCACTTGGGCCCCTGCCTCTCGGGTGCGTGCAGATGAAATTGTGGCAGAATTAACTTGGTCAATTTTGAGCACTGACTTGGGAAGCAACACCTGACAGCCCTGGGAATTAGACTCGGGCATTTCTGCAGGGCTTTCACGTCAGCCCCCGTCCCTTCTTCGTGCCTGCCACAGGACTTCTGGAAACTGTGTCCGTTAAGCGTAATTGAAGTGAATTATGGCGAGAGGGCTTCTCTCCTTTGATACAAATAGTTATATCTGTTTTGTATTGAAAGAAAACGTGACACAGATGTGAGCCAAATTCCCTTTGTCTTCAAAACATTGGAATACACTTGTTTAAGAACGTGCATTGCTTTCTTCTTTGCGCCTTCTTTCTTCAGCAATTTAGCTGTGCGCTGCCACACACAGAACTTGTTACGCCACAGGATATTTTCTGTCATCAGTGTCTAGTTGACATGGAAATACATAGTCAAATGTTGACAAAGGTGCCCTGTGTGTGTGATAAAAAAAATCCCTGACTTCAGTGTGCATACCATACCTGGAGCTAATGCAGAGCTGAGCCTCTGACTTAGGTTTCAGGTGTTTTGGTAAAGTTGAACAGCAAGTTTGCCTTTTATTTCTCATAAAAGTACTGTTTGTTAACCTGGAACTCAGGTTCACACAGATCCGTACCCGTGCAGAAAGCCCTGCGGAGAACCCCTCATTATTCTTGAAAGACCTTGTTAGAAGAGACAAAGCCCACACCCCAGCAGTGGGGAGGAGAGTTGGACCCCCTGTGCCCACGGCCGTGTCCCTCCTGACCCCGTGGGAGCGTTTGGAGCAGGGGGCTCTGCCGTGGCGCAGTGGCAGATGGCTGTGCAAAAAGAAGCAGATCAGAGCCTGCACGATCTTCATGTTCTGTACAAAATTGTTAGTCCAGTCCTTTCCGCTCCTTAAATTGCCTCGAGAGTTATGGTCCTATGCAGAAAACAAAAATTGTAATTAATAGAAATAATACAAAATCACCGTTCCGTATCAGTTAATGCAACCCACCGCCTAAGAAATCCACGCAAGGGTTTCCACATAGCACGGGGAGTTGGCTGGTACACAAGAAGCTTGCCTCTGCTTCAGGAGGCCGGTTATTTCAGAAGCTGGAGCGCAAACGTGGGTCCTTCTCAAACTGTAGGCCCTCTAAATCTCCCGTCTCTTTCGTAAAGCAACCGGCTACTGGGGTGCCAGACACGAGCTAGAAGTTTATTTGGGCAGTGCTAAGGGAGAGGAAGCAGCAAAGGGATAAAAGCACGGGCTGATTGGCCGAGACCACCTTGCGCAGGATCTGACGCATCCCAGCTTGCCGAGTAAATAGGCCCAGGGGACAAAGCGGTCGTCACTTTTGAATGTAATGACCTGACGGTTTTGCCAGTCTTGAATCTCTCTCCTTGGTCAGCTTTAAATTTTCGTTCTCCCACAGCGTGGAGCGGGGCCGTAGCGGCAGGAGGAGGAGTGTGGGAGGCAGCCAGTGCTACTCCGGCTCACCGTCCCTGGAGGAAGCCATCTGTGAGAAGAGCAGGAGTCTGGATCGCGGGAGACGCGGGTGCAAGTCTCTGCCTCCGCCTGGGCGTTCGGTAAGTTGCAGGTGCTGTGCGTGCTTCAGTGCTACCATCAGAACAGCATCTAAATCGCTACAGGGGTGCCACGGGGATAAAAGTATTACGGACTGAAGGTAGTTCATAGGTGGTGGAGGATGGTAAACCAATACTTAGTCCTTAAGTAACACTTTGCGTCTGTCGATGGGAAACCGGTCTCGCCCTCAGCGTGCGCTGTGGGGGCAGCAGGCAGCCTGTCAGCAGCCAGCTGAAATTACGTGGAGCCTCCCCTGGCCCGTCGCACTGCAGAGCAAGAGACGGCTTCTCTGGCTCTTCTTTTGCTTTTGCTGCTCGCCTCCTTCAGCCCTGCCGTACATAAACAACTGGGGGGAGTTTTGGGTGTTGCTGACTTCAATAAAGTGGTTTTAGGAATGTTTTGCTTCTCTGGAGCTTTAATAACATATACTAATAGAGGCTTTTGGCAGGAACAGTAAAGCAAATTGCTCCCACCCTCTCTTAGCATGCGGTAAGCAGTGTCTGTCCCAGCAGCCACGTGACTGAAAGTCTGAACGCAGCACCTGGGGAGCTGGGAATGCCCTTGTGAAACACGGCGGGCCTCTGGGTCCGGCACAGAAGCGCCAGCCTCTGCCCTCCCACACTCCCTTTGCCCGTGATCTTTGCCAACTCGGGCAGTTCTCGGGAGCTGCTTGTTTTTGATAGAGAATGTTCTGTCGTTGGGGTTGCACGTCCTCGCACCGTGGTTGTCGCTAAGCCAAAGAAAGGCTTTCCTTTGCTTTTGAGGGCTTGCATCAGACTTTCAGGCACTATCGAACAGAGGCATTTGTGTTTATCTGCCTACCTGGTAAGGGAAAGGTAAGCAATTTTTATGCCTTAAATGCCTCTCATGTTTCCCCGAGGGCATTTAGTTATCTTACTCTTTAGCTGTAGATACACTTGTAGTGGGTGTAAGTCACAGTTTCCTCCTGCTTTATCAGCAAAGCAATCTGAAGCCCAGCTGAGTTCATAGTGCAACGCACAGCGATTTACCTGAGAACAAGTAGCGTCAGGACTTGGCGCCGCTGCCTTTTCCTCATTGTTTTAAATGAAAGAAGAAAAAGTTCATGATCGCTTCGTTTACAGCGAACGCCTTTTTCTGATGCGGTTGTCTGTGTTCTGGTGGTGCTAACGATGGATTAGAGGTGTGAAAAGCAGGCCCAACATTTCCCACTTGTGGTGGCAGCAGGAATGACACCGGAGCAGTCTGCGCGCCCGAGCCAGCTCCTGCAGCCAGAGCAAAGGCTGCTCTCAGGGGCTCAGAGTGCGTCCGGAGCGGTCCCTCCTGCTCTCCCCTTCCTCTCCCCAGGGGTGACTGGCGCAGGAGGGGAGGAGAAGAAATCGGGGTCCTGTCTAAGAGGGTTTTGGTGACAGTGACCCCACTGAGGTTATTCTGGGAATCGGGCTGAAATGAGACGCGTTCTAGTTTTTGACGTGCTTGTGACACAGCACATGACTCACATCCTTTTTAGCCAAGTCTGGATAAGTGTCTGTGTGTGCAGTGGGGAGGAGATGGGGAACGAGAAAGTCATGAAACGTAGGAAAGCTTATCTCAGTCTCCCTGGAGTTTTGTGCAGGATGAACAAGACTTGCAAGTCTTGCAGTGCCTTTTTCTGATTCACACTGAGGACCGCTGGGAAGAAGGGTCATTGCAAGACCCCCAGGTGCCGGTGTGTGCTTTGTGCCAGGCAGTCTCGGCTTCGTGCACTGCCGTTCTGCCCAGTTGCTGTTAGGATTGTCATCGGACAAAGCAGCTAAGGAGAGTGATGGCTGTAGGGAGTTGGAACTGGGAGATGGGAGAGGATGAGAATGTGTTGGTGACAGCGAAGACATGGCTGGGAGATGAGCTGTGCAGCATCCAGCTGGGAGCAAGGGGAAGGGAAGGCTGGGGTTTAGAGGGGGCCCAGCCAGTAGCCAGCAGGGATTGCTGCACGCGGCACATGCCGCTGGAGGAACGGCGACTGCTTTGCGGAAGAAGAGCCTGCGAGGCTGGGGAAGACAGTACAGCCACGATTTGGGGACGGAGACACAGCTAAGTGTCTGTTGCAGCTCTTCTGAAGAGGCCAAGGTAGTAAGCTGTGCCCTCTTCATTTTCGGAACTCTCTTTGGCAAGATCAGTTGGCTGGACTGGCTCGGACTGACCACTTTGGCTGCAGTGCATGGCTTGACTGCGTGTCCCTGTGGGGAGACAGCATCTTGGACGGGAGGCTGCATATGTTTTCTGGTCAAGGGTGCATCAGAGATAGGGATGTGGGAGCGGGGGGAAACCAGCTTGACTCAGAGAAGCGTTCAAGTCCGTGGGGACAGCGTTAGGATCTGTGTTACGTGCGGGCCCCAGGGGTTCAGTAAGAAACAGCTGTTCGCTTCAAAGGGCACCAGGTAGCTCCAATTAGATTTCTTTTAGACGCAACACGTTTGGAGACAACACCTATATACGTCCTTAGGAGGACTGCCTCGCCTGCCCAAATATTATGTAAGCTTGGGTCAACTATTATGTCTTGAATGCTTTACTGGCACCTGACCTTACGCCAGCACAGTTGCAGCCTGCAGTTACACTTCCTTAAGGCACTTGTGTTGGAGCTAAGGACGTACTGTCAGACTAGTTCACGTCAGCGTGCTCCTAGCAGTGGGTTATTCTCATGTGGATTAGGAGTGACACGTCTTGGTGCCTCTACTTCTCCTACACCGAGGGTTCTTGCTGTTGTTGTCCGGTTACCTTCCCAGCTGGAGCTTCCCTCTGCATGAAGGCAGCTCCTCCGTCCCCAGAGCTAGCTACCTGGTCAGTTAAACACGCGCCAACTGCGGTAGGCGTGCGTTGCTTTTAATACCTCCGTAACTCTGCTGAGAGGATATGTCCTGGGGTGGACTGCTAAAACATGAGAGGTTTGTCTTACGACTTCTTTTTGAAAGGCGTTTTTAGATTTACGGCAGAAAATTTGCAGGGTTATGGACGGGTATCTAATTATTGATCATCGAAACACCCTATTTTGTCACACCCAAGAAATTCCCCAAAAAATTTTAGATTTTTCTCTGTGTGCGTCTGTGTGTACACGTGTGTGTCACCGTCTTCCTTCAGCTGGACTGGAAGTTTATATGAAGGGGGGGAAAAAATCCCCTCTACCTCTAGGGTTGACGTAGCAATAAGAATTCAGAGCAGTGTAATTTCCTCGCTGTCGCTACTTGAATGAGAACTACGCAGCCCAGGCCTATGGAACATGATGACAACGATGTCTTATTTCTTTGATTTGTAGTTCCCCAGCAAATGCTCTGAAGATGTATCAACCCCACAAACAGTTTGTAGAAGCCGTGAAGTAGAACCATTGGTACATAGGGTTAGAGGCAATTGTTGTGGTCAGTGACGGTTGTGCAACGTTACCAGTGAAGCTTCAGCAGAGCAGCACTTATTGCAGATGGGCATATATCAAACGGGTCTATTGTGAGCTTGCAAGCACAGCTGAGGGATTTGCAACAGGATATTTACGAATTGTTAATATCCTGTTTATGAAAACCATGTAAACAATCGAAGGCCATTGCCCAAAGGCTCCAATGTTATTTAGATCTACGTAAAAGACGATTCCGACATTTGCAATGCGGTGGCAACTCTGATGATACGTGACATGGTAATCAAAGTTGTCCCAGCGTAATCAAATGCACACAGCGGCGCGCAGCGCGTTGCATAAGAATGCCCTAGGAGAGAGGGGAAAGAGACTTGCATGGGGACTCTTCTTTAGTTTAGTTAACCTATGCACCCTTTAAAGTGGTTGATTTGGAAAGATGGGTAATTAGCTTTGCGCACAGCGGATCCTTCCTGGAAACCTCTCTCCCAGTTCACAAAGGGGAACGTTACAAGAACAAAAGAGGGGGAAGGGTTGAGAAGCCGGGATGGAGACAGAAGAGCGGGACCGTGTCTGCACAGGCTCTCGCGTGTGCCGCGTTTCGCCTAAAGCGGGCCATCTCCTATGCTAACTAGTGGTCTTCGGTTGGTTGATACCAAGCTGGTTGTGTGGTTGGTTTGGGCAGGGTAGGTTAATCCGGGTGTGGAGCTGGAACACGGTGTGTTACGTACGAAGGGGTGACCTCTGCTGCAGGCACGCTGCACCTCAGCGGCTACAGGTGTCTCATCCCGAACATCTAACGTGCGGCCTCTGTCCGCACTCTTGCAAAAAAGTAGTTTTCGGGGATGCCTGTTTTCTGTGAAAGTCCTGTAGAGGGACTGTTGTTACTGAGGAGTTTGATGAGATTCAGAGACTCGCGTTTGACAGCTTTGGCTAATTGACCCTTATCCGTAGTCGGTCCCTTCATGTATGAAGGACAAAGGCCCCGGCTGTGGGAGCATTGATCAAGAACCGTCAGCCCTAGCTTAGTGCTGTTCTTAATTTAATAACTGACAGCAATCTCATTAAGCCCAGCCCTGGCCTTTGTCCTGTCCCACTTGATTTATGCGCATGCGCTCTGAGTGTCGTAAAGAAAGTCACCTGCATCTCTTAAATAATCCCGAGCTGCAGGAACGCGGACGAGGGGGTGGATGTGTAGGTACTACGCAGAGGTGTTATCCATGGAAGCGTTGCAGTCAGCCAGCCAGCTGCTGGCACCTCTCCCCCAGGACATCCAGGAGAGATTCCTCTCCTCGTCCTTTCTCCCACGTGCACAGCGGGCGACCAGCACCCTTCCTACCCACGGGTGGAGAGGGGGCGAGTTCCCGGGGGGCGCGCCTAGGCCTTTGCCTGCCCTTGGCCCTAGAGCAGACGCACCACTCCTTGCTGAGAGAGCAGAGCAACACGCAGGGTCTGAACGCGTTTTGTTTTGCTTCTTAGCCGGAGAGGAATCTGGGCTGCGCTCCTGAGACGGGTGGGGAACAGCCAGGCCTGACCAGAAAACGGGGTCTGTCTCCTTGCCCGGCGGCTGGTAGCAGCCAGACCTGCGCATGTGGGAGGAAAGATCAGCGTTGCAGGCAGATGGTTTCCACCTGTGCTGGAGCTTCCTCTGCCCTTCTCGGCCCCACGGAGGCCTGCAGTCTTTTCCTGGGGCTCCCTGTTGGTACCGGCTCTGTGGCTAAGCTGGCCAATCCACGTCTTCGGTCTGTGACCTAGGAGCGGGCTCTAGAGAGGCTTGGATACCTGAGGTGATGTTCAGACCGTGGATGGGAGGAGAAGGTGACTAGAAGATGATTTCACGTGGTCTGGGTCATTCCCAGACCAAACCCCAGAGGTTTCCGCATACTATGTGACTCACGGTTAGCTCTAAGGAGCTGGCGGTACTAAATTCACTGGAGATCAAAGAATGTGGAGTTTTATAGCAGGCTGGGCCCAGACAGGGAAAACACACAATGGGAACGTCTTGTTGAGCGCTGTGACCCCAGAGTATTCCTGATGGGCTTCTTTGCCTTCCAGCTGCACCTCAGCAGACAGAGAGCCTGAGCCGAACAGCGTGGCTGCAAGCTGATGGGAGCCGCAGGGAGCACCGTGGCTTATTTTTGCTGGAGTTGTAGGGGAGCTTGGTTGGGGACCACAGTGTCCTAGTTTGGAATGTGACTGCGGTGATGAATTGGGCGCCCGTGTTTATAGGTTCCCCGGGGCAGGCTGTCTCATCGCCTCTGCGTGACAACAGCCAGCACAATAAAGGCCTGATCCTGACAGCCTTTTTTTTTTTTTTTTTTTTGGGCACTTCAGTAATAGTAATGATTAACAGTAATTATCAGAACAGTAATGGGAGTGTCCCATAATGCTAGTGGAATGGGGGAATTCCACTAAGTGCATCTGCTCCCATGCCTAGCGCTGGTTACCAGGCCAAACAAATACACCGCGGACCCGTGCCTCTTTACTAGATCTGGTTTCTGGAACGTGTGCTGGCTAAGCTGGTTTCAGGTGAATTGGTGTTTACTCCATTATCCCTAATGACACATTCCTCGTGTGGAGGGTGCCGCAGCTCCCCGTGCGCATGGCTGGCGTGCAGGTGACAGTCACCGCGGAGTTGCAGCCGGAACGTGGAGTTTGCGGATGGGCGCAGTCCCGGTGGCAGCGCAGGGCGAGTCACCGCTCGGCACTGCTGCTGCCGGCTCGGCCGGCCCGGCGCAGGGACTCCGAGGCTGGGAAACAGCCGGCAAGTCAGCCGTTCCTCGGCCCCGGCCCGGCTTTCCTCTCCTCACCCCCTGCGGCAGTGCAAGGGGCGAAACGGGCTTGCCGAAAGGGATTGCAGCCGCTGTAGCTGAGGCCTGCGCAGCCGCTCGGCTGATGGCCAAGGTTCCCAAACGGGGCAGGGGAGAGGCAGAGGGCTCTGCTGATCCGTGTGTGCATCAGGGATTGTTTAGGCTTTCGCGCGGGTCTCGGAGCCTGGCGCCGCTCCAGCCCGAGGCAGGTCTTGCCTTCCCTCTGCGAGTGGCACTCTGTGTACAGAGTGGCTTCCTCTTGTCTTCTCCACACGAGCGTCAGCTGTGCCGCCGGAGGTACAGGAGAGGGATGGAAGATAGCAGTGGGGAGCCCATCGCCGGCACCGACTGCTGTGGGGAAAGCCCGACAGGAGCCGGTGCACCCCTGCTGAGTCACACCGGTCCCCACGGCGGCCGTTCGTTCCACTGTCCCGAGACGGCTGTCGCGCTCACGGCAGAGCTATCGAGTGGACGTGCCACAGCCACCGGGAGCACGCTTCCACGTAACGATTTCAGTTATGTCGGGCACTGGTCAGGGGTCTAAGTGCTGCACCCACGTGTGCTCATGGTGAACCATCAGAGTGGGCAGCCGTCGTATTTGCGTGTCCTGTCTCTCAACAGGCAACTGTCATCTTCCTGGAGAATGCAAAATACTATCGAGGAGGACTTTATGAACTCAAAAGAGGTGCCGCGTGACGGAACAGCGCACCGGACTGATGGGTAAGGGGCTGGTGTTCTTCTCCCAGCTTGCCTGCAGCCTGCTGCATGCTGTGGGGAAAACCACTTTTCCTCCACGTTGGTCCTTCTCCTATTCTTAACAAGTCGCTTTGAGTAAGGAGAAACAATTATTAGACGTGTGGGCAGTGACATGGGAGGGACTTGGTTTGATAACACCCTTCACAGGGGTACATGTAAAATACTTGCACGGGTTGGTCTAGCAGCAAGTAAAGGCAGAAGCCTTGAAAAGACTCCACAAATGAAAAAAGCTACAAACCCCTTGGAGGCTAAGAAATCACTTAGCGTGGAGCACTGAGCTGTAATTAGGAAAGGGAAAACACCAGCTGAGCATTATGAAGTTCTTCCTGCCAGTGAGATGTGTTGAGCCATTCAGGAGTTGCCCAGGGGAGAGTAATGGAAATGTCATACAAGCCAGAAGAATGAAGCTTTAAAAACTGCCCTGTAGGGAGCAATCCAGCATGGACTGGCAGATCTGTCTGCCGTCTCGTCTCCATCTTCTGAAACACGTCGGGATGGATGGGAATTAGCTCTTCGGGGTGGGCTTGCTTTCTTTTTTTAAATTGCTAGTTAAAGCTGACCCAAGAAGTTGGGTAAGAAACCAGCAAATTTGGGGGTTTGTTTTTTTTAAAGCAGCCAAACATCTGTGTTGTCCAGTAGCTTTGACCTCACCCTGCTTTTACAGGAAGAGGCATCAGCCGCTTTCAGCCTTGGGGGCAGCGTTTTGAACTCTCATAGTTTATAGGAAAGCCTGGTTGTTTAAGAACATTTGACCTAATTCATCCATCTCGTACATGGCAGATTCGAAAGTGACCTTTACATGGAGTTACGTTTGACTCAAGGTTTTTCCATACTCCAGTTCTTCCAGAGTATGTCATCTATGAATCCCAGCTAAATATATTCCCTTCTTCGGGCATTTGTGCTCACGTGTGGGCCCCGTGCTTCCTACCACTTCTGATTTTCATACTTGATCTTCTGCAGTTCAAAGGAAAAAGCAGGCAAATGAGCTGCATTCTAATGAGCCGCCTGATCTTTTGAGAGTACTTCTTGCAGATCTCTCGTGCTGTGCAATGAAAGCTCTCTGTATATAAAAATAGGTCTTACACACATTACCGATGTATGCACTTGTGCTATTTTCAAAAGTTCTGGCTGATTTTTCACAAGAATTTTTGAAAAAGCGGCTTTTTGTTACTTCGGGTGTGTGTAACCGTGCCAAGTGTTTCAGTGCGAGGCTAGGAACGATCTTCTTGCAGTTTCAAAAAAGCTGTCTCACAAAAAAATATTGATTTTCCCGAATAGGTCTCAGTCTCGACGGACAAAAACAGTGCAGATCCATCCCCACGACAGCAGTGCATAAAACTGAACTCGAGTCCTGCAGAAAGCGGCTCGAGTAAGTAGGGTAGTCACTTGTCATGTATGGTTTTAGTTATGTAAAAACGTATACCTAAAGTAGCGGTTCATTGCTGTGAACACGTGTATTCTTCTAGGGCAAATCACCGTGAGGAAAAATATGTTCAGGCACAGAAAAATGTACACTTAACCTTTATTTTTTCCTCCCTAAGTTGAAAAGGGTACGATGCTCGTAGAAAATGCCCTGTGTCATCAGTGATAGATAAGCTAGCAGGCGAAGCTCACTCCATACCCTTGAAATAATCACTGCTGCTCTGTCGGCAAAGAGGAGAGATGGATACTTGTGAGGTCGAAAGAGGGTGAAGCACAACACCGACCTCACAGAATCGCAGATGGTTTGGGATGGAAGGGACCTTAAAGCCCATCCAGTTCCACTCCCCTGCCCCGGGCAGGGACGCCTCCCACCAGACCAGGTTGCTCCAAGCCCCGTCCAACCTGGCCTTGAACCTCCAGGGATGGGGCAGCCACAGCTGCTCTGGGCAACCCCGGCCAGGGGCTCCCCGCCCTCACAGCCAGCAATTTCTTCCTGAGATCCCACTTAAATCTCCCATCTCTCATTTTAAAGCCATTGCCCCCGTCCGTAAAAATGGCGTTTACGTTTCCCCTTTTCTTGTCAGTGGGAAGTTCACCGGACTGCCACAGCTCCTCAAATATGAGGGACAGAGGCTTGGCCGCTTGATCCGCTAGTTCCCTCCGCACCTGCGGAAGCATCTAATCAGGTCCCATGGACTTGTGCACCTTCAGGTTCCTCAGATGGTCTCGAACCTGGTCTTCTCCTACAGTGGGCAGTTCTTTGTTCTCGCAGTCCCTGCCTTTGCCTGCTGCAGGTGGGGCGGTGTGGTTAGAGCGCTCGCCGGGCAAGACCAAAGCAAAAATGTCAGTGAGTACCTCCGCCTTCTCCATAACCATTCTGGGTGACCAGGTTGCCGGCTTCCTTTGGAGAGGGCCCACATTTTCGCTAGTCTCCTGGCACTAGTAACTGGTGTACTTTCTTCTAGCCCTCGACATCGCTGGCCAGTTTCAATTCTGTCAGGGCTTTAGCTNGCTGCAGGTGGGGCGGTGTGGTTAGAGCGCTCGCCGGGCAAGACCAAAGCAAAAATGTCAGTGAGTACCTCCGCCTTCTCCATAACCATTCTGGGTGACCAGGTTGCCGGCTTCCTTTGGAGAGGGCCCACATTTTCGCTAGTCTCCTGGCACTAGTAACTGGTGTACTTTCTTCTAGCCCTCGACATCGCTGGCCAGTTTCAATTCTGTCAGGGCTTTAGCTGTCCTAACCTGACCCCTGGCTGCTCAGACAATTTCTCTGTATTCCTCCCAGGCTGCCTGTCCTTGCTTCCACCCTCTGTAGGCTTCCTTTTTGAGTTTGAGTTTGTCCAAGAGCTCCTTGTTCACCTCTGCACCTCCGAGCGCTTTTGCCTGACTTCCTCTTTGTTGGGATGCATCACTTCGGAGCTTGGCGGAGGAGATTCTTGGATATTAACCGGCTCTCTGTGCCACTCCTCTGTCCAGGGCTTTATCCCTTGGTAATCTACCAAGCAGGTCCCTGAAGAGGCCAAAGTCTGCTCTCCCGAAGTCTGGGTTAGTGAGCTTGCGGTGCGCCCTCCTCGCGGCATTCAGGATCTTGAACTCCGCCGTTTCATGGTCACTGCGGCTAAGGCTGCCCGTGAGCTTAACGCTCCTCACCAGCCGCTCCTTGTTGGTGAGAACAAGGTCCAGCATGGCACCTTTCCTCATTGGCTTATCTGTCACATGGAGAAGGAATTTATCATCAATTCGTTCCAGGAACCTCCTGGATTGCTTATGCCCTGCTGTGTTGTCCCTCCAACAGATACCGGGATGGTTGAGGGGCCTCATGGGGAGCAGGGCTTGTGAACGAGAGGCTGCTCCTATCTGTCTGTAGAGGGCCTCATCCACTCCGTCTTCCCGGTCAGGTGGCCTGTAGCAGGCCGCTGCTCTAACGTCACCGTTTGCTGCCCTTCCTTTAATCCTGATCCATAAGCTCTTCATCGGCTCCTCATCCATCCCCAGCTGGAGCTCCATGCACTGCAGCTGGTCGTTGACATAGAGGGTGGCAACCCCCTCCTCGTCCTCCCCTGCCTGTCCTTCCTGAAGGGCCTGTATCCTTCCACTGCGACCCATCCCGCCTGAGCTCAGCGTGCGCTGAGCCGATGTACTTTATAAATGGAGGTTTTATTTCAAGATGGTTATTAAGCCACTGCAAGGTAAGAAAAGCAAGTAAGTCTTTTGCACAAAGTCTTAAGGTNTCATTGGCTTATCTGTCACATGGAGAAGGAATTTATCATCAATTCGTTCCAGGAACCTCCTGGATTGCTTATGCCCTGCTGTGTTGTCCCTCCAACAGATACCGGGATGGTTGAGGGGCCTCATGGGGAGCAGGGCTTGTGAACGAGAGGCTGCTCCTATCTGTCTGTAGAGGGCCTCATCCACTCCGTCTTCCCGGTCAGGTGGCCTGTAGCAGGCCGCTGCTCTAACGTCACCGTTTGCTGCCCTTCCTTTAATCCTGATCCATAAGCTCTCCATCGGCTCCTCATCCATCCCCAGCTGGAGCTCCATGCACTGCAGCTGGTCGTTGACATAGAGGGTGGCAACCCCCTCCTCGTCCTCCCCTGCCTGTCCTTCCTGAAGGGCCTGTATCCTTCCACTGCGACCCATCCCGCCTGAGCTCAGCGTGCGCTGAGCCGATGTACTTTATAAATGGAGGTTTTATTTCAAGATGGTTATTAAGCCACTGCAAGGTAAGAAAAGCAAGTAAGTCTTTTGCACAAAGTCTTAAGGTATTTCCTCGTATACTTGTTAGGCTTCGTGAAGAAGAAGCTCCTGAAACGTCAAGGCATTCTGGGGGTCGCTTGCCGGTCTGATGCCAAGCGGCATAAATCCATCGTTGGCCTGACTTGGGCGTGCCCGTTCACCCCAGCTGAAATGGAGGCCACTAGCCAAAATGCGCCCGTGATGCTCTGTTGCCCAATCGGTGCTGCCTCTCGGCGTTGTTCAGGCATGTCGCTCCGTACGCAGGCCTGTGGGATGCGATGAATTTGCCGTGAACCTGTCGGCGCAGGGAGGCACTGCTCGGTGTGAGCAGCCTCCTGGAAAACTGGCTCCTGAGGTGCGCATCGGCCGCGCTGAACGAGGCGGCCTCCGCGGGGAGCAGAGGATGGCGAAAGCCGCAAGCGGGCACGCCAGATGCGGAATCACATGCCGTGCGACGAAGAACATTGCAGAAAGATGAAACAAAGATGCGTGTATGATACTTGTTTTCCATATACTCAAATCTGAAAGAGGAAATTCCAATGAATTGCTCCAATTGTGTCAGAGTTACTTGGTATCTGGATACCGGTACAAGACTATAATTAAACGCTCTCTTTCAGAGGATAAATCACGCAGGAATTTAAGGGTGAAATTAATTATAAAGTGGAAGTTCTAGAGTGATGCTGCTTTTCAAGGCATCTATCTGTATGCCCACACACAGAAATGCTTTACTCATGATTGCAATTCCTTCCTTTACTCATTATGATCCCCGAAGGAGCAGAGAATAAAATCCTTAATAAGGGGGATCAGCCCACATTAAAGCAGCAACGAAAGCAGTCATGTGGCATCCAAAAAAGCTACCGTCTGCTAACCTTGAAGCGGGGTACTGGTGGAATGGGGGAGAGCCATGGCCCTAATGCTAGAGGCGGGGAGAGGGGACGTGGAAGAAGATTCCGCTTTATCGTGTCCTTTTTACTTCTGGAGGATGAACTTGTAAACGCTACATTCTCGCTGATCTTTATTAGGTTTACCTGGCCAACTGTTGCCAACGTTTGCATAATTAATAAATGGCGCTGACATACAATTTGGTAGTAATACATTGCCTTTTTTCATTTCAGCATCGCAGCACTTCTGTAGACCTAAGAAAATAAGGAGGGCTCTGATTTGTAAGTACCAGATCTCTTCCAGCTCCCTCAATGCGTTTATTACGTACAATTGCAATCTGAACGTGGAGAATGTGGTATATCGTATTCCGCAGTATCTTCTACAGTTAACTCTCTCGTATCAATAGCCACTTATAAAGTGGAGATACTATGGATACTTGAGTCATCAGCTGCTAAACTGCACCTGGCTATCAATACTCAAATTCCTTACACTGCCAGATAGGCTTATCGGTTCTGCAGTGACTGGGTATCACCTTGCCTTTTTTGACGATAGAAAGCGGTGGGCAGAGGAAGAAGGTTTTTGCTTTAAAAGGAAAGGAAGTAACACCATGGCCGAGCAGCTGGTTTAGGTTAAGCACACTTTGTATTTCGGGAAGATGCGTACAGTAGGGATTTGGGGCTGGGGTATCCCATGATACCCCAGCGATCCAGTGATGGGATGTGGGGGCCCAACGAGGCCTCGTCTGACGTAGGACCGAGGGCGTGGGCTACAACAAGATGCTTGGAAGGGATTTGTAAAAAAAAAAAAAGTAGCCGTAAGGAGTTGGCTGCTGCCTAAGTCGCTGAAAGAGCTGTTGGTACGGGGAACTGCTGGGGCTGCCGGACTGCGAGGAGGCCGAGGGCAGGAGGGGCGACGTGCTCAGCCCCCGCTGACCTTGAGGCTGTCGCGGCTGGTCTGGGTGCCGGGTGAGGCGCTGACGTTCCCGTGGCCTGTGCTGTACCTCCCTAGACCGTTTCTGCCCCGAGCTCGCTGGCGGCAGCACGTGTGCGCCGAGGGTCGCGTGGGAAGCGCTGGGAGGTCAGGGAAGGCAGCAACTTTCTGGCTGTCCGCCCTGAGGTGTTGTGCAAACCCTGGCTTTGGTGCGGGCAGGTTCGTGGCAGTGCCCACGGTGGCAGCCACCGGCTCCGGGTCCCCGCTGCACCGGCAAGAGTGTCCGTCCCACCGTTCCGCCTGGCGCGGGTGGGTGG
>VZSF01008382.1:70135-96170 GCA_013398295.1 Chionis minor
GCCCCGGCTCCCCGGCTCCGGGCAGCGGCCGGCGGGGCGGCAGGGAGCGGGCGGCGGGGCCGGGCTGGGCTCCGGCTGCTGGACAAGCTGTGGCTCGGCGTAACGCTCCGCCTGCCTTGGGGCGAAGCCGGCGCGTTCGCGGGCAGGGCCGGGTGTAGCTGGGCGGCTGCGTGCGCCCAGGAGCGGAGCGCGCGGGTCTTGCTCTGTGCTGTGGCTTGTGCGGTGCCCCGGTGCGCCCCGTGACTGAGCAAAGGTGAACGTTCGTGCCCCGTCTGCCCGGCTCTGCTCACAGCACGGTCTGCTCCGGGCAGCGCCATCTGCTCTCTCTCCCCTTGTCCCGTCCTGTTTGTGTTCTGGTCCTGCTGCCTTCGCCCGGGCCACGCTGGGGTTGAGCCCAGCAGGTGAATCCCCACGGCGGCAGAGACTTCCTTCAGGTAACAAAACAGGTTGTGGCCTCCCTCTGCTTGACACTTCTCCACTCTGCTGCGTGACATAAGCCACCTGAAAGTCCAGAGTGAACACGTGTATCCTTAGAGCGCTGAGAGCCCTGGAGCCTGGGTGCGCCGTGAAGCAACAACTGGTCCTTGCCACACACCTCCGCGGGGCGCTGGCGGTGACAGGCAGCGGCTGCCGAGAGCCGACCCTGCGAGGTGACTTGGCCTGTGTGGGCAGCAAACGTTTGAGGCAGCACCGAGACCCGGAGCGCTCACACGCTGCTTTAACGACAAAGCCTGTTTTTCCACTTACGGCTTTGGGCTCAGGGTCCCAGTCGACGGGCAACCTCCATCCCAAGACTCCTCTTTTGGGGCAGATGTTCCCTCATCCGCTAAGCCCACTGCAGCACGTGTTTCTGTCTTTCGTCTTGGCCAGGTACTGCCATAAGAGCTGACGGATCAGCTGCTGCGCAGCATCTTGCTTGCCAGGGCAGCGGGCTGAACATCTTGTAGTCTGTGACTCAGCCACGCTTTGCACAAAACTGGCACTGGAAGGAACTGGTATGTCTTCATGGATTTGTGCACGGATTGATTTATTTCCGGGGCAGGCACAAAATCTAATAGTAAGGGATAGGTTAGTCATAGCGAGCTGGCATCAGAACGAGTGGTGCGAGCACTTTACTGCCTTTCCCTCCCAGGTCAGCAGTGTAAGCAGAACTCGGTGCCAGTGGCAGAAGCTGGGGTGACTGTGGCTGGCGTCACGCCAGGCCTGACGAGGCTCCCTGCTGAACGGCTGAAGCCGCAGTGAAGTGACGGTCACTGGCAGCTTCGTACCCTGCAACTGTGCAGCGCAGAGGCAGCCGTGGGAGAGAGCTGTAGCTGGCCCCTGAGGAGCCCCTGTGCTGTGCCAGCCCCACGGTGATGTGGCAGTGAGGGAGCCGAGCCCAGGCCCTGCCTTCTCCGGGAGTTTCTGCAGGAGCCTTGGCACTGGTCTCCTTGCAGTCACTGCAATGCCCACTGGCTGGGGAAGGCAGGCCTCGGAGATCTCCAGGCTCACCGGACAGTTTCAGGAGCTGCTGACCTTATGTTTTCCGGCATCACGTTTGTCTGGCCGTCAGCAAGTGGGCTGAACGTCAAGGTTGCTGGGCTTGGAGATGTGGAAAACGTCGGCGACTGATGTGTCTGGCTGGAAGCATTAATGGATTTCTGCTGCTTCTGTGGTGTAGGGACCTCTGCCCTCACGCGTGTGTGGGAAAGCAGAGTGGCCGGGGCACGGCGGTAGCATGTGTGGGTCTCCGCAGGGCTGGAAGCAGTACTGAGATGACCGGCTGCTCGTAATAGGTCGTTATCTGCATTATCTCTGCTTAAGGGTAAGTCCTGGCACAGCGCTGAAGATGAACGCGTAACCCTGTGGCAGCTTTGGAGCGAGAGCCTTCCTGTACGGGCCGGTGTTTCCAGGGCTGCCCCAGAGCTGCTCTGGCCTGGCCCTGGGCATCCGACGCTGAGCGGGCAGTTCTGAAGTCACAGGTACAAAACGTGAGATGAGGAAACCTGGATGCTGCTTCCCGGAAAGATGTATGGATCGTTCTGTCCAGTTGCCCTGAGGGTAGTTCGTTTGAGCCTCTCTCTCTCTCTCGGTACCGTCACGTCTGGTGTCTCCGTTTAGACGACAGGCCAAACATGCGTAGACTGCAGGAGGGTGAGGGGTGGAAAGGGCTGAGAGCATCTCCTTACCCATGGGTGAGAAGGGCAACCTGTACGGCTTGTATGTCTCATCTCAGTATTGGGCATCTGCCTTGATGGGCACGGTCGGGCAAATAGGCACGAGGTACATCCTACCCGAAACAGCAAGAAGCAGCCAGGTGATGTACCCTGAGTGCAAGGACGGGGAGATGTGTTCTGCCTGGTCTCGAATGACCGCTCCCCCTTTCCCAGGAGAAGGCGCTCCGTCTACATAGGTAACCTGAACTCTAGAGATGCTGTGGTTGATGTGAGCAAGGGGTGTAGTTGCACAGCCAAATCTCGCGTAAGAGGAAGCTGTTTGCGAGGCTTTCCCGGCTGACTCTCCACTTCTCTGGTCCTCATCTGAAACACAGACGCGCGCTTGGCCTTTCTTGCCAGAGGGGCTTGCTTTGTCCGAGACGGCCTGCAGACTTCTGTGGCTAGCTGGGGAGGTTAGCAGCAGAGGGGTGCGGAAGGTGATGCACTGGAGTTAAACGGTGGCAGCGGCGATGCTCGCAAAGCCCGTAGGACAGACTGGCTAACTTCCGTGTTTTCCTGTTTAGTCCACACAAAGAAGGCCTTAGACAGTCAGACGTGGTCTGGGTGTCCAAAGTCAGGTGGTAGGGGTCCACCTTGATCTGTCTGTAGGGTTAAAATGGGCCGAGATCCTCCAGGTGCTCTCACCTGGCCACCTCTGCGCTTGGCCTTGCTTTGGAAGCGCGACCCGCCTCAAAAGCCTAGGCGCCGCCTCTGTGGCAGAGAGGCCACAGAGGTGCCGAATGTGAAGTAGCATCGTGGGGTCTTCAGAGGAACTGGCACAAGACTAGTGATCTCGGGGCCGGGCAACGCTAACTCAGGTGATGATTGACCTCTCAGAAACCTGACAGTTCCCCATTAAAATGGGTGTTAGTCTTGGCAAGAGAGGAGTTGTCAGTTACGTGTGTCCTGTCTGTGCATCCTTCATCCTTAGCAGTCATCCTCTAACTGGAAGCTATAGCTGGCTCTGAGTGCGCGAACTGATAATTAGCCCTTGCATGTCGTCCTTGCAGGAAGCGAAGGTGTCCCTCACCTTCCTCTCGTCCGCCGTGGAAGGATGAGTAAACAGCAGCGTTATTCCTGTTCCACCAATAGCCGCGGCTGTCAGATAACTTTACGGGAATACCTGCAATACCAGGTGGCGTTGCGTGTATAGCGCTGTAGCAGTAAGCGCAGCCCTCTCATTCCTGGGAGGCACGCAGGAATATCCACCGTCTCATTACTGTTATCTTCTACCCGGTAGAGTATTTGCTTTGCGAACGGCGAAGGAATAAAAATACAATTACCTCTCCCAGGTCCTATGTTTGGTGTGTATCCTCTGGTAATTATTCTGGGAAACGCTCTCCTTGGCCGTTGTGGTGTGTGGATCCCTTACCTTCCCGCAGGATCCCCCTCCCGTTGATGTCAGAGGAGAAATATGTGCATGGGGGAAAGGGCAAAATGTAACAGTGCAGAGCAGGAAGAACTTTGCCCGAAAGCAGAGAATACTGCTGGGTGTCAGCAAATATCCACGCCTGCAGTCCAGCCTTTCCGGCCTGTGTGTCTGCAGTCAGGCGGAGGAGGCTGTTGGTTGTTGCACATGGCTGGAACGGGGCAAGCCTTTGTTCGGAGTTGTAAGAGGAGGTGTGTTTTAATTTGTCCCTCACGGATGTCTGAGTTTTGGCCTTTTCTCCACCTGGAAAGCGGTGCTTCCTTCTGGAGCCGTGAGAAGAGCTGACCCATCTCTTGCCTGTACTTAGGTTTGAGTTTCTCAAATGCGAAAGCCAGGTTCTGGTAACTCTCAGACTGGAAACTTTGGATTAAAAAGCCGCTGCTTAGATTATACTCAGATCAAGAAAGTATGCAGGCTGACACAGAAATAGCTAGGCTAAAAGAGATCGTCAGCTGGCTTAACCCCTCTGCATAACTAAGCGTGGTACAAGTGGGGATCTCGGGTACCTCTAACGTGTTTTGCCTTGGCTTGTGTTTGCTACTGTCGCGCGGCCCCAGACCAAATCTTGCCCTAGCACGTCACACAGAGACCATGGCAGCAGTGCCCGGGGCGGGAGGGAGCCTCGGGTCACTAACTCTCCCTGGTCTCAGGATTTCAGCATCCCTTCTTGCGGCGGCGTGGTGTACGCTTAGTGGGACAGAGCCGTCCTCTGCCACGGCTGCTCCCTGCCGAGGGAGCAGCTCGGTCCACGGAGCACCCGTGAAATGTCCCCGTAGTTCCTGGGAAGGAGGACTGACTCGGTAAATCTTCTTTTCCCAGTGTCATTGGGGACCCCAGGTCCAAAGGCTGCCGTTTCAGGGGTAACGGAGCTGCCACCACCTGCCAGTTGCTGGCCTCATCCTTCGCGTGCTTTAGCTTTCTGTCGTGGCAACTCAAATTTGCCTTACAGAAGTGTTAAAATGCTTCTCGCGATGAAATCTATAGTGAGTACAGCGCTGTTTGAAATAAAACAAAAACATCCCGCCCTGAAAGTAAACCTGCTGGTCCTGCCCCATTGGAGTGAAAGGCAGGTCCTGCTGAGTCACGCTGGCAGGCACGGATGTCTCCAGCTTCGTCTCCTGGACGGTCAAGGTGCTGGCATCGTTGGTTTGTTACTTGGCTCTCACTTTGGTGGACCTCGTCTTTGCCGTTTCTTCTAAGGCCTGGTTGGAAATCTGGACTGCTAGCTTTGCTAGGAGTGTGGTGGAGAGGGAGGTAAGGAGAAGGAGTGGTGTTTTTAAAGGAACACACAAAACCCCCCTGTCCCTCTAAGATGGGTACTTGCGCTCTTCTTGTGTCTAGCTGGCATAAAGCTTAAAGGAAGCCTACTAAGCCCAGAAATAGCTGAGCTGCAGGAAGTCCGTAAATCGCTACTAGATTCAACTTTGAGACGTAATGAAACTTTCTAATAACCAGAGTTGAATTAGAGTGATCAAGAAATTATGAGGGCACACTCCCTCCATTAGACGTGCATGACCTGACAAGTTAATAGAGGGCAAACAGCCCAAAGACACAAATTACAGACTTCTGTGGAGTGGGGCTGATGACTAAGCAGTTCACGAGCAGGTTAGTTTGTGACCACAGCAGGAGTGTTAGCCAAGTGGATTTCACGGCCAGCTGGGGCAAACGTGGACTGTTCCTCACGGGCTAGCCACGAAGCTACAAGTACTTGTGTTGGTCTTCAAATCCTATTTGGAATTGTTCATTTCACTAGTAGAATACCCGGAAGCTGTGCGCGTGTAGCACCATACAGCCTGAAAGATGTCGGAATGCTTTATAAGCCGAATCTCGGAGAGGAGGGGAGGAGGGCGCTTGCTCCCCAAGGAGATGCAGCGGCCGCTCTGGTAGCCGAACTCCTCGGGTGCACGGTGTGGTCTCCTGTTAGGTCTGGTACCCGCGTCAAACCTGCTGAGCTGCACTTTTCTTCGGTGCGATGGTAAGGGAAGGACAGAAATGTACGCGTTTTCTTCTGGGGTTCTGCTGAGGTAAGTAGCGCTGGCCCAGGATCCGTAAGGCGGTCGGTAACCTCTCCGAGGCAGGGCTGCCTGAGGAGGGGTTTGGGATCTCCTGGCGTTTAGCTGGAGAAGTCCCACGGAAGAGCGGGTACTGGCGCAGGAACTGTCAGCCTTTCGGGCTGGTTCCGGCAGCGCAGGGCTCGCAGGGGCAGCTTTGGCGCTCAGCCTTCCCCCAGCAGTGTGTGGGCTGGGAGGGCAGCGGCGGGGTGCTGAGCCGGGCGCGACACCAGCCTGGTGCTGAGTCACCAGCTGCGCTCGCTTGCTGAGTCCTAGGAAACCCTCTCCCCATGGACTGTTGTGACTCAAGGACGTTTGGATTTGGATCGCCAAAAGAACTCCTCCTGCGATGAATGCTGGATTGTCACGCTTAATTGCGGAACCCTGGCGGTGTCCCTTGCGCAGGTGCCATGCCAGGCGAGTCAGAAATCTCATTTAATCAAGTTGGACTAATTTCTGCCTCTGCTGTGTAATCTCTCCGAGCCTGTTCCTGCCCGGTTTCACAGCGAGTGGGTGAGAGGTGGTCGCAGACACTGACTTTCTGATGGATCTCTATTCTGCTTCAAAATCTGCTATTTCAGAGGTGTTTCTTCAGGCTCTGTGTATAACGTAGGCCACAGATCTCTCAGACCTATATTTTTTCAGCTTACAACGCTAGAACTTTTCTACTAAGATAACGCCATAAGAGCAGAAGCCTTTTGACTTAAGGAGTACACCAGGTGAAATATTTTAACGATCCTTGAAAAGCGTCTAGTTCTGACTCTTCTTTTTATTCTCCTGTAGGTTACCTGTTGCAGGCAGCCCTGGGCACAACGGTGATCCCATTATGTGGGCCCGGCGACGTGGAGAACTGCACAACAGCACTAAGTAAGTGTGCTTGTGGAACGAGAGGAGCCCTTTCCTTTAATATTTCCTCTTCAGCAGAAGAGCTCTGTCTTAGCTCAGAACTCTGATGTGAAAGCAGAAATAACTCGTTCGGAACTCCTGAGGGAAAAATCAGTATAAGTCTGGCCTGGGAAAATCCTCTCCCGGTTCTCTCCTGCCTTCATGCCTACTGCATGGAAGGTCTCTCGGTAGCGAGACTATTAGTCATACTTGCAGAGCTTGTGTGCTGTTTGGGATATGCAAAGGGAAGATAAGATAAGGCTGATGAGACGCTAACAAGATCTCCTTACAGTCCAGACAGAGAACAGTCCACGTGTGGCTCAAGTTGGGATAACTAGATGCAAGCCTGAAATGAAGGACTACTGCTTCCATGGACAGTGCGTCTATATAGTGGACTTGGATGAGCACTACTGCAGGTACGGACAGGGCGCCACGCGTCCCGCAGGCCTCCCTGAGGGACGCTTTGGGATGAACCATACCTGGTCGTTGGTCTCGCTGCTGTTCCGCGCTTGGCTGGAGCACCAATCCAGCCAAGCACTTCAGCGCTCGCAGAACCTAAAAGGGAGCAGCGTATCTATAATGCACCTCAGCTGCACTTAGGCAAGGGTTAAGCACGTGTGCTGGCTCCAGTGAAACCAGAGTGAGAGTCTTAGACACCTGAAACCCGTCACCAGCCCGACATAAACTTGGGACGCTCGTTCTCATGTGCTTCCCTGTTCATCTGTACTTAACGCTGGGGAGACTCGGATCTCAGGCAAAGCGGCGACGTCTCTCCTTAGATTCAGCCTGCAAAATGAAGACCCTCTGGGCATTTTTAAGGGTATTCCTCATTTACTTGAAGAATTTGCAACCGTTTCTAGGACCACATGGGCTTGAATTACATCGGTTCCGATTGCTTGTCCCTGAGGAAACAGCAGGCCAGCGGTACAGCATGCTTTGTGGTCGCCTGAAGCGTAACCCCACGGCGACGGCTAATTCCGTGTCTCTTATCCTCAGGTGTGATGTAGGCTTCTCCGGTGTCCGATGCGTGCATTCAGAACTTGTCAGACAACCCCTCAGTAAGGAGTACGTGGCACTGACAGTTATCATAGTTCTGCTTTTCCTCACCGCCATCTCTCTTGCAAGCTACTACATCTGCAGAAGGTAAGAAAGATTTTCTTCGTGGCTCGGGAAGGCAAAGCAGCTGCATGTGTGTACCATGTCCGCTGAGTACCTCCGGGCAGACGGGGATACTGGCACTCGCTCTGTCTGCGAGGCCACAGTGTGATAGACAGACCTGCTAGCCTGCACTTGGTGACGTGTTCAGAAAAGGACGTAGGCTGGCTACGAAGCGTACCCCGAACTGCAGGCTAGACAGCAGTACCCTCCGGTGCCTTTTAGCCCTGGTGGAGGACTGTACAGGTTAGTTCACGTCTGCCTTAGAGGGTGTGTTGAGGGAAAGGAGAGAGCAGACAGGGAAGAGGAAAATTCTAGTTCCTTTTCTTGGGAGTGCCATTTCCCCAGTCGTCAGGAACTGGAGAGCATCTGGATTGATACTAGCTAATTTGTTTATCTGCCGTGGCACTGTGGTGACTGTGCTGTCACGAGCGTTGCCGCATCAGCTTTGCCAGGGTGGACAGTAGTCTTCTCCATTAACAGACCCACACGCAGCAGGAGGCGTTCTTCAGGCTCATAACTGCTGGTAAGCAGCTGTCAGAGAGCCCAGGAGATGGAGCGGCCCTCACAGGGAGAGCTCGGCTGCGCAGATCCGATAGCCAGATAGTAACACCCTCATTCCTCTTCCCTGCCTGAAGACTGGATGGCACGTCGTCTTCAACAGAAGACGGCCTAGTTGGTTAGAGAACTCAGCCCTATTGCAGGGAACGAGGCAGCAGGATTTCTCCAAGACAAACCTAGTACCAGCAGCGAGACTTTAATGCGGGTGTGAAGTCTTCAGTGAAGAGTTGAGAAATGAGACTCCGCATGCAAGTTATCTGACCTGGAAGTGAGCGCAGACAAGAGCCTAGCTGCTAGGAGTTTAAAACAAACGTGAGGAGGTCATACGGCATTCTTGTTCTTCCTTTACCCACCCCCTGCCCCCAAAAAAGCCATTTGGAACAACTGGCTTCCCAGAACTCACGCTTCTCCTGTACTTCCAGGTACCGAAGCAAGAAGAGGCAAACGAACGCTGGTGAATACAAAGAAGTTGGTGCCCCGTAGAAGCGGCGGTGGCTTCCTACAGTGTCCCATTCATCCGGATGGACTCGGTGGCTTCCCATCTATTTAAATGTTATTTTTATTAACAATATTTACAATATTTATATCCTTTTAAAAATTTCAATTGTTTGGTGATCCAATCAGTATAGGTCAAGCATTTTATTTTCAGTGTTTTATTTTTTTATTAAATAATATTTCCTAATGAGAACCCTACCTAAGTGGTTCCGTGGGATAGAGATATATTTTTATAAAAACTCATCTTCTTACTCTGAAGAGTAATTTTATATTTATTCTTGTGAATATGCTCAAAACAATTCCATTCCTTGAAATAAAAGTTCTAGACCAAGTCAAAATGTCTGTGTCGTTTGATTGAAGTGAAACTTGGCGGGGCTTGGCTGAGCAGGGTGTTTGGAGCCCCAGCAGTTATTGTTGGAGTGAGAAACCATAGTATCGCTAATAAGAGGTATCAATGCACCTCGCTTCCCATGAACACAGCTGTGAGCTGGCGTCATTGGAGGAAGACGTAAAGGAAGAAAGAGCGCAGCCCCTCGCGCAGCCTATCTGATGCGTGTTGCGTGGCAGCAACATGGGTCTCAGCTCCTCCATAGCCGGCGCGACTTCCCTGAGGGTGTGTTTGGATCACAGCAGGGGGCACGGCAGCGCAGGGTGGGCGCTCTCTGCAACTCACCGCAGCAGCTCAGGTCAGGAGCGGAGCCGAAGGAAGAGAACTCCCGCAGAACCGCTACCAGCCCTTGAGTCCTGCCCGTATCGTTTCTGCCGTAGCGTCTACGGTACAGCTGGAGGTCGGGGAAAGGGAAGGTTTTGAGTCTGGGCTTAATGTAGGTACCTTGCTGGCCTAAAATCATGATAGAATAGCCCGCTGGGTTTAGCTGCGCCCCAAGCGTGGCTCCCCGTGAACAGGAAGGATTATTGCAGCGTCTGAATCATCCGTGTTGATCCTATCACTTGTCACACTCTCATAAGATGTGAGAAAAAGCACAAGCTTTACATCACTCCTGGTCTTCGCCAGAGGTCCGCGCGAGCTGCGTCAGCCTGCGTTGCTTGGCCTTGATGGGCGAGGGACCTCCGGTCTCTTGACCTGTGCAGCAGGATCTTTGTACGGAAGAGGGGTGGCACCCGCGGCAGCACAAAGTCGGAGTGCTATTTTGGAAGCTCTTGGTCACCTGGAGGCCCTCATGGAGGAACGGACGGGCTCTTTTCCCTCTCTCCGTGAACTGCCCTCCTGTACGAGATGCTCTTGAGATCAAGCAAACGAAAGGGAGCATCTTATTCTCAAAGGTGACTTTCCTTGCTTTTCTGCGGTGTGTTGTCCAGTGACAATTTTCAGACGAGTTTGTAGGTAGCCGGGCTTAAGTCTGCCTCGCATCATCCTGTCGAGTAAAGCCTTTCTGTGATCTGCTGTGAGAGGGAACCCGTGAGCTCGTCCACGCAAACGCACGTCACTCCGGCAGAAGGGGGCGGTTGTCTCAAGAGGTTTGGCCAGCAGTAGTCTTCCAGAGCGTAGCTGTCCGTGTCCCCTGTCCGGGGGAGGGTCCATGCAGCCGGGGCTGAGAGGCGAGGTGGGACAGGCTTGCCCGAGTGCTCTGCCCTGGCCGTGTGGCCCATACCCTTTTTTTTTGGGAAAACATGAGTCACGTGAAATGATAGCTCTGCTTCTTCCCCAGCTTGATGCTCCCTTCCTGACTCGGACTTACTTTCCCTGCTGTCTTTCCTCTGACGAGCACCAGCCCCAGCAAAGGTGTGGTCGGGCAGACCTGGGCGGTGAGGAAGTAGCCCTGCCCAGGACCTGCCCGTTGCCCTTGCGCTTCTCTCCCCAGTGGGGAGTGCTTGCGGCGGTGAGGAGGGGGGTGTCTGCTTAGCAAAGCAGGGGTGGGATCGGAGCAGACGGACGTTGCGCCTGATGCGCTCCAGCCGCGCGCAGCGGGAGAGCCCAGATCCTCCAGGCTGGTGCACGCGAGCTCTGGTTGCAAGGCCTGGGACGGAGGTGCTCTCTGGGCCGCGCACTCTGCTGCGTCGCTACAGACCTCCTAGCGCGTGCTGCTCTCCGGGTCTTTCTCTGGCAGATACACCAGCAGCTTCGGAACGCTGCAGCCAGGGCGCCGTTCCTGCCCGCCACACGCTTGCGGGTAGACAAAGTGCCATCAAGACGCGGGGCTGCGCGGCCGAAGCAAGCGGCGCTTTGCTCATCGCCGCTCCTCAGGAGGAAAGCTTGACCCGGCGACGTTGGCCACAGACAAGAAAACCTTCCCGGTCAAGGGTGGCGACGCAGGGGTAAGAAAGGACCCTCTCTGCCTGTCCTTACGGCTGCAGCCAGGCTGGCTCCCGCTCTTTGACTCGAGGTCTGTCACGGAACAGCCTGTTTGATCCGACCACGGGATCTCTCGCCCATGTTTTTCAAACACTGGGTTATCCTGTAGGGTTTACGCTCGATGTGCGGAGTCTGTGCAGGTAGCCCGTGGCTACCTTCCGCCATCTTCTGAGGTAGCGTAAGCACTCATTTTTGGCAGTGCTACAGGCCAGTCCTTACCCCGCCCTCAGTGTGGGTCAGTCAGTGTTTTAAGGGTCAAATCTTCCCTGGTCTGCCTGGTCCTTTGTGTCTCCCTTCGGCATCGAGCTACAAGGGGATGGCTGGTCATTCCCGGCTGACTGGGTTAACTCTGTCTCACTGGGCCCATATTAGCTGCTCTTCAGCTTTTCACTTCCTCTGTCCTTATCCTGTAATCCAGTTGTCGCACAGGAACCTGTTCTGCCAGGTAACTGGTGACAGCTAATGGCAACCCCAGCCACAGCCACATTGTGGCACGGCCTTTCCCAGTGGGAAGATGGGGCAAAAATCGATTCTCGGAGCATCCTTCCATTCTTGCTGTGACCCAGTTAGGACACGCGGTGACACATCTTTGTTTCCCCCTCAGGCTTCCCTTCCTGTCCGTGAACCGCTCTGGCCGGTCCCTGTTCATTCTCCAGAAACCTTTCCTGGGCTCCCCGCGGAGACTCAGCCCAGAGGCACGTGCAGCCCGGCTGTGCTTTTGCTGCCCTCCCGCTCCTCTGCTCCGCTTGGCAGCAGCATCGCAAAAAGGGACTCCGTCCTCTCACCCCACCTTTTGTAAATGCTGGCCCCGTGTGTCTGAGGTCCCGTTGCTCGAGCTCCAGCGGCCAAAAGGCTTCAGCCCCCCTGCAGCCCCCTGAGCAGCCACGGGAGCTGAAGACGCATCTTCCCACCACGTGCCTGTTGCCGCGCCTGCGGAAGTCTTAAATTGCACTAACAGCAACAGCCTGGGGTTTGTCGCGCCTTTAGCTATTAGGGTCAGGCAAATCTAAGAGGAACAGTCCGCTTTCAGACTTGAGCAGGATTTGTTTGGTTTTTTTCTATCTGTCTTAAATTTTAGCTGACTGTCTAGATTTGGCTTGGGCTTTCTCCACCTATCCTGTTGCTCATCTTACTCCCAGCCCCTAACAGCCCTTCCAGACCCTGTGTTTTTCTCACTCCTGCGCATGATTGAGCAACTGAAAAGCTTGGGGCCACATACCAGCCTGCCACCTCAACAGCTTGTGCCGGCTGGACGTAGATTGCCAGTCCGGCAACCACGCAGCCGGGTCCTGACGACACACCCCAAATAATTTGTCTCAGAGGGTGAACCTCCCTCATTCTTCCCGTGGTTTCTGCTGGCACCACCTCCGTCCCTCTTGTGCAGCTTTTCCTCGCCCGCACCGCCCGCTGTCAGAGTCACCTTTGGCTGCAGCTCTCCTTCCGCCGGTGAGGGCGCCTGCGGCGTGCCTGCAGGTCTGCCCCAGCCTTCCTGACCAAACGCCTTCGCCTCCTGCACCAGTGTTGCCGGCTCCTGCCAGGGCGGTTCTCCCAAGCCCCTGTCAAACTGCACCACGGCAGAATCGGCGCGTGAAACAGCCGGGGACGAGGACTGGAGACTGGTACTGGGGACCCACCTGACGGCACAGCCTTCTACACGTCCTCAGGGCCACCCGTGTCGCGCTGCGCGGGTTTCTGCCTGCGACACCTTTGCTGGCGGCTCCCGTCGGCCGCGGTGGTGCCCTCTTTGACGTCTCCCTAGCGTTCCAAACCTTACCCCATCCCAGACCCGCCCTGTCACTAACCCTGCTGCAGGGCCTTGCCCCCAAGTCTGTGTATTTTACCCAAAAACCCGTTCCGGCCTCCTGGGGTTCAGGCGAAGGACACCTGAAGCTTGCTTTCAAGCTGTCTGACCTGGAAAGCAACGGCAACGACTCCTCGCTTGGTGCTCTGTGGAAGGACAGTGCTTTTTTGAAATAAGGCTTGCTGTAAGCTGTCTGAAACGCTGTGCTTTTGTGCAAGATGTTACCTGTGTGAGTATTTCCCCTGGCCACAACATACACGAGTCTTTTTAAGAAGGCGTTGGAAAAATCTTTCCAAAAGCAGCAGCCGCCCACAAAACTGCAAAGAGATCAGGATGGGAGTAGTCCCAGTTACTTACGCCATCCGTCACCTTATCGCTTCTTGAGGGAGAAACTTTTCCAGCGTCTGCCGTGCGCCCACCGTTACCCAACCTGGAATTGCCATTACCCCAGTGTCCGCGGCTACCACGGGGGTTAAACCCAACGCTCCTCTAGTACGCTTTTTATCCCTGCCCTCACAACAGATGACACGGCAGCGCATGTAACTCGGGAGGCTGACCTTTCTCTCCCCAGATACCGTCTTGCCTGTTGCGTGCTTCATGGCAGTGTCACTGGAGGTGCTTTGCAACCTCAAGCCTCTGTGAGTCATGTGTCCCCCCCCAGCGGGTTTCCTCGGGGTGCGTCAGCCGGTCGTGTCACAAGTTAGCCGAGGGCTGGAGGAAGCCTCCGTGGCCGTCTGGGGTTATGTCACAGAGGCGGAGGATGTTTGGACAACTGGTCCTAGTCCCCGTTGAGGCAAGCCTTGGATTGCACAGTGCGTCTGGCGCCTCATCTCGGGGCTCCTTGGGCGAAGGGCAGGCGTGGAGCACAGGGAGGGGGGAGAGGAGGTTAAGTGGGCTGGAAAGACTCACAGGTCATGCGCTTGCCGCAAATCTGGGCTGCGTCAGCAGCAGTAATCCTTTGCGTTATGATGAAAAAGGGATGGATGACGGATGGATGGATGGATGGACCAGTGAAGAGATTGAAGGCGGGAAGGAAGGATGGATGGGAGGTGTTCCATCAGTAAATGCAGAAGTTTGGTCTTGTATAAATAGGCATCATTATTTTAATAAAGCCAGTGCCAAACCGAAATTACTCCCGCATTCCCATTATATAATTCCATACTGTATGATTAAGAGATTTCCCAGCGAACCAGGAGACTAAAACAACCGATCAAAAAATACTGAGAGATCTCTCTGCCCTACCCTGGTGGATGCCGCGCTGATCCTTCTGTCCCAGTCACCAGAGGGCATCAGCCTCTTGGTAGGAAAAACCAGTAGGAATTTAGGAGACGAGAGTGAACAGGCGCTGGCCCCAGCTGGCAGCCACCGTTTGTCCGTGGCCATTTGTCTGTCATCCCCAGTGTTCCTGCGACGGTGGCTTGTTCTGTTCCGGTTTGTCAGGCTGGGTGTCGATGCCCTTCCTTGTAACGGGAGGCCGAGGCAGTTGTACAAGGCACACGGATGAGGAAGAGAAGCCAGTTTGGCTGCCTCTCCCAGAACTGCTGTCATTCAGGTGGCAGAGGCAGGGAAACAGAGGTTAATTTCCGGGGAGAAGACTAACTGATGGGAGGTGGATATCCATCCGGATACATGCCACAACAGGGGAATAAGCCTTCAGGTCACTGCTGAGAGGGGCGGTGGAAACCGGACTGAAGAGTTTAGTAAGGGGACGGAAAATCAGGGAAGAATAGGGTTTCGACGAGGGCAAGAAAAGATGGTGGGTGAGATTTTTGATGGTAAAAAGAACACGGTACTGAAGTCAGGAGGAAGCAGGAGGACTCAGCACCTTGCCGAATCCGTGCGCCTGTGGCCTCCCAGCCATTTGGAGCGCGTTCAGGAGGTCCACCCGCTCAGCCCACCCATGCCGAGAACGGCATCGAGGCAGCGGAGCAAGGCACGGCAAGTTTCAGCCCTTTGTAGGAGGCTCAACGGGGGACAGAAGCATTTGAATCAGGAAGGTCAAGTAGCAGAAATGAGACGGGATTTACAACAGCTGGAAGACCCGGGCAGGCTGAGTCCAAGGCAACGTTTTTAGGCAGCCCGGTTTCTAAAAAGCTCCGAGAGCCACCGCCTCCGTCCTTCTCGCTGGTTTGTATTTTGAACTGGGAAGAGTACACTGCAGAAGAGGATATTCCCAGTGCTACCCTCAGCAGCTGCTAAGGCTCAGCCAGCAAAAGGTTGCCGTCAGGGCTACCAGCGCCTGGCGGGCCCCGCGGGTTCCCTGGCCAGGCTCCTGCCGCTCTGAGCGGCGCCCTGTCCCGGGCGGTGCTGGGGTTACAGCTCCTTTGTCCCGGCTCACGTAATTCCTCCTCAGCCGTGGCCTGCACGGTGCATCCCTGTGCAGACGGCCTGACGCGGCCAGGCAAGTCAGCCGCTCCGCTGGTGAAGATGCAGGGCTCTCCTCCTGCAGCAAAGTTCTGCTGGGAATTTCTCCACCCCGGGGATTTTTCTGGTGGAAAATACAGGTGCTGAAACAGGCAGGTAATCTGACTTGGGATTGTTTCTTCTCTCAACATATTCACCTATTTACAAAGTTTTCCTTTCCCCTGGAATAACTGAACTGGGATCTTTCATTTGAGCCAGTTCATCACTAGTCAAAACGTGTTGTTTTTTCACAACTCATCCAAGTTGTTTTGCTCCCATGAGCTCAAATCAAGCAGGGGGGAGAAAAGTCCGTTCATCTGTCGGTATTCCTGCGTGGTTCCTGCCCCGTGACGTTTCTAGCACTGGTTCCATTCCCACCTAGCGGTCACCTTGGAGACTACATCCCACGCTCCCAGGTTTCTTTGTGTGGGGCATCCTGAGCGTCCTCCCGCTCTGGCGTGCCTGGGCTCAGCTGTCGGACTCGGTGCCGCAGGGGTGGATGGTGGGAGCGCAGCCTCCCTGCTGCGTCCTGCCGTGGGGAGTTAGCCTGGAAATTTCCTGTGGAAAAGCAGCGTTTTGTGGTCATCCTCAAAAGAGCAGAGAACATTCTGAGCTTACAAAAATCGACATTTTTGTACGCATCAGCAAAAAGTGGAAATTAAGGCTTTCAGCATTTTCTTAATGCAAAATCTGGAGCATTGCCGACCCCAACATGGAAAAATTAATTACGACATTTTTCACGTAATGCCCTGTTCTGGAATGGGAAGGGAAGCTGGAAAGCCAGGCTTCCCCAACGGGGCAGACGGGTGGCTTTGGTCAGTCCTGATCTGAAACGCGTGGCATTTCTGGAAGGCTCTCGCCATTCCTTGTGCATGCTGTCCTCGGAGCAGTCGATCCGCTGCAAGGCTGGGTTACCTGATATTTACCAGCACGGTCTTCCTTTCTTTGCAAACCGGAGGCTGGCGTCGTCTGCCAAAGAGCTGTGCGGCCACCGAGAGGAAGTTTTGTCAGCCTTGTCCCTCGCAGCCGGGGTACCCTGAACCTCGGCCTGCCTTCGGCGGCGGCTGGGAGCGGGGCCGAGTGATGTGACAGATTTTATTCGCCCCACGGCCACCCTTCCTGCAAATTCATCAACTTCGGAACAAGCTGCTCAAGCTCATGGCCTGAGAGCGCGAGAGTCACCGTGTCCTCCTGGGGATTTTGGCAGTGACCTCGGCCCCGACGCACCTGGCCCGCTGGCGGACACCCGGGACAGCAAGACCTCCGATTGCCGCGGCGGTAATTTGGCAGTCACGAGTGGTAATTTGGCAGCCATGGGTGGCAAGGAAAGGGCGCACATGCGGTTTGTGGCTCTCCTAGCGCGGGCTGCGGAGCGGTGTCAGAGAACGCCGTCCCTCGGACTCCCCTCTCTTTGCTGCTGGAATGATGCTTTGCCTGTCTGTCTCCCTTGCAGGTCGTCGCCTGCAGTGCAGCAGGGAGTCACCGTTTCCAGCGCCGGAGCTCGGGGCTCGTGGAGAGGCTGCCTTTACGCCCCACTCGCTGCACCAAAGGTCTGGCTCCTGGCATCGCCGGGCGAGGGACGGCCGGTTCAGCAGCGCCGTGGAGCACAGGGATGGCAAGAGGGGTAGGTGGTGCCTGGCGGCTGCCGGCAGTGGCCGATACGCAAAGCCCCATCGGTCCGGAAAACGTCGCAGAGACCGGGGCTCGGACTGCGGGGAAGGGCTGTGGGGGTGGGAGCAGCCAGCCAGCAGGGCTAAGGGCACCGGCACGATGGCTCTGCCTCGGCAGGCGCACGCCGCGAAAACACCGACCCCGCGCTTAGCAGCTGGGACAGGACAGAGCCCGTGTGAAAAGGGCTTTTGTGGAGGCATTTCTAAGGCTGAGTGCGAGGCCGCTTGTTCTTGTGAGTCGGTAGGGCCCAGAGCAGCCCCGGCTCTCCTCCTTTCACTTTCGTCCAAAACATTTAATGTGTTTACTTACTGTGTCCTTTAGCGTGTGGTGCGTAACACCTGCGAAATGAAGGATTTGCCATTCGTAAGGGTCAGCATACTTGAAACCTAACTTGAACTGACACCGTACGACCATTCCTGAGTTTTTGTGCAAAGCCTTGTGCATTTTTTTCAGCTCGGCTCATTCTTTTAAATGTTTTTTTTCTTTATTTTATTTGCCACCACTCTGCTAATGCGCGGGGAAAATGGCTTTCTGGCTGCAACGCTTACTGACCTGTTTCGGTCACGTTAAGACAATATGTCTTTAAATCCTAAAATAACTGAAGCATATTCAAAGGCCATTGAATTTTCTCTCTCTTTTTACGTAGAAACACGTTAGTTCCGGGCAACTTGAGGAAGCTTGGGAATAACTTTCTGAAGTTAACAGTGAATGAGATCGTGCGTGGCCAGTGAAGCAGGTAAATCTTGAATAAAAATTTCAGAAGACACTGGGCAGGGGCAGAGGGGCGTAAATCCTGTAACCAAAAGCTTGTACGTTAAGGAGGTCCCTGGGGCAGATATATCCATCCTGCCCTTCTGTAACTCACAACAGCGTCAGCCAGGTGAGAGGGGAGCGAGACAGGAACCTCTTTCCCTGCCACGCAGGTGATTTCGGTGCAAATCCCTCTCACTGCCAGGATCTCCTCTCAGCGTCCGCTCTCCGGCACTGGCTCCTGCTCTAGTGCAAAACCACTTTACGTCACGTGCTGTAGCTGAGTACCCTCTCGCCGGGGCAAGGGAACAGCGCTGAGCTCTGTGCTTCGAGGAAAGCCTTGAGCGGTGGAGGCCAACGCGCTCGGCCCCGCATTCGCCACCTCGGCGTTCCTCCTCCCTCCCTCCCCGCTGGAAGCAGACCTCTGCTCCCGCTGAGGCCCCCTGGGTGAAGCCCACCAGGAGAGGAGGAGTCCGGTGCATCGGTGACACTGAAAAGCCTTGCAGGCGCGGAGTGAGACCTCTTGTCAGCAAAGCGCGGCCCCCGCGAGCGGGAAACCTGAATCCCACTCAAAGCGGAGAGTCGGTTTTGCTGCAGAGGGGCAGAGCGTGCCGCCACGCAGCCAGACTTGGGCGGACCCCAGCACGCCAGGAGGACGGCGTCGTGGTGTGTCAGTGCAAGCTGGTTTCTGCCCAAGGACTTCAAGAATAGGGTTTTTCCTACGTGAAGGCAAAAGTACCCGCAGAAGGAAATGAGACTGTGCCTCGGAAACCTGCACAGCATGAGTGTGCAATCTTTATGCAAACGAGACCTTACTCATACGGTGTGTCTCAGCAGTCCGCTCCTGGGAAAGCGCTGGCCCCACGCTCCAGCCTGCCGGGGACACACGCAGCGTGCAAGGAAGAGGGGACACGGGGTGCTCCACCTGCGCAGGTTTCGCTGGCGGATGGAAGCAGCCTCGCAAAGCGCTCGCTCGCCCATCCCGCTCCAGCACGTTGAAATCAATGCCTGAACTGCCAGCGCCAGCTCATTCCAGTTGCACCTTTTTAGTTTGTCAAACTGCATGCTTATTTGCTGGCAGCCTGGCACAACTAAAGGCAGCCGACGTCACTCAGGCACAGCACTCGTAGCCAAAAGCAGGCACTACCAGCAAACAATGGGATTTCCAAGGAAGCATAACAAACATGCCCGTGAAACGGAGCGTTCTCCTGAGCTTCTTTGCTTGCTCGTGGCCGGTGGAAAAAAACAAAATCCAGAGGGATCTACGTAATCATTGTTGGGCGTGGGAAGGCTCACCTGGGCTTCGTTACGGGGAAAAAATCTAGCTTTGGCAAAGGCGAGAGGAAAGGAGTTTCTGATTGTTGTAGGCTTCTCTTTGTGATTCATCGTTTCTTCACATACGAAATAACTTCAAATAGGTAAAGAAAATTCACCTCCTGATGCGCCGATGGGAAGGCACTGGGCAAAAACCCAGCGGTGGTAAGGCGGTCCCAGATACCCTTCTCTTCCTGATGGTGGGGTGAGTCAGAAGGAAAACTATTAACATCAGGGGAAATACTGTGAGTTTCACTTGTGACAAAGGCCTTTTGCTCTGCTCCGGCTGCAGGGAGCTCGGCGAGCCCGCGCCCGGCTCCGACTGGCGGTAAAGGCTCCCTCCGACAGCGGGGCAAAGGGCCTTCCCCGGGGAGCGGGTGATCAGCCCCAGGCAAAAGTCACAGTGGCTCCAAGAAGGATGAAGGACCCTTTTGTGCACCCTTTCTGCTCCGTTTGCCCTCGCCAGGCCGGAATTCGACCTTCGCCTCATCCTGGCCCTGTTAGTCCAAGGTCCGAGAGGGTCGGGGGGGGGGCTCTGGATCCACTTGCCATCAGGCAGGAGGCAGGCGGGCTGCGTGAGCCCCAGTGACTGCGGTGGACGGGGGAGCGGGGACACGTCTTTATTTCTAAGATTTGTGTTTGCTTCTCACGTCGGGCGATAGGACTTGAGCACCAACAAACCAACGAAGGCAGAGGAGAGGAGAGGAGAAACAGGCCTGCAGCGACAAAACGGCAGCCCCTGTCTCACGCCACGGGCTGTCTGTGTCTTTGTAAAGACGCCAAGACAACAAGCGTTCCGTTTGGGTGGGAGAGAGAGGACCCTTCTCGGCTAAGGGGGTTTTCCTGGGCTCCTGCAGGGGGCGGGTCCAGGCAGCCCGCAGCGTTTTCCTGCTGATGTTAAATCCTTTCACACAGGAGGACCTCCACCCTCGGTTCCTCTGTGTGCGTTTACCTGCCTCGCCAGCTCCTCAACCTGGGAACCAGCTTGAAAAAACTGTTGTGCCAGGAAGATTATAGAATAAAAAGCTAGGACTCCAGGTGCACTTCCATGAGAAAATTCCCAAACAATCCTCACGTCCTTTATCTCTCTATTACTCTGGATGCAATTGGAAATAACGTGCGACGCAGAAGAAAAACATCACGCCATTTCTGCCACATGTTGCCCGTCCTCACGCGCGGCCGCGTTGCCTCCGAACGGGCAGGGCCGTGTAATTTACTGACATGCTGTGTGCTCTCAAATGAGCGGTGATACGCATCTCCAGGGTGACTTCATACCCAAGCCACTAAGGTGAGGAAAGGGATATGTTATTCACCCCACTTTAGTCAAAGTACCCACTGCCGCTTTCATTGGCGCCAACGCGCTTTAGGACAGCCGGACTTCGGTGGCCAAGATCCTCCTAGGGGAGCCTTAAAGGTAGCCCCGAGTTGTTGCCACTCCATCTGTACGAGCCCGTCTCAGGGAATTTTGCTTCGCCTTGTGACTGCAAAAGATTGGTCCCCCGCTGTGAAAACCAGCTGTCGTATCTGCCCTGATTGTAGTACCCAGTGCTCCTTAAGGAGGAGGCCGCAGTCAGCATGTGATCATTAAAAACCTACAGAAAGCCACTTTATTACGGTCAGCAAAAAAAAAGCGCTTGTCCGGAAGTTGCGTGGAATGAAGAAGACAGAAAATTCATAGCTAACTTTCCAGGTAACCGTATTTTAGCTTTTCAAAACAGCGTGTAGTGGCGTAGTGTTTTGTGGCGGCTTTTTTTTAATACGAAGGCTTCTGCGCCAGCTCTTCTTCAGCTCAGCCTCTAAGACACTAGAGGAAAAATAGCCTGTATTTTCCCAGGTATAGACGACATTTTTCCAACAGCCACACCGCGCACATAATTACACATATTCTCAAAGCTGAGTGCGTTCTGTGATTGAGCTGGGAGACCACCGAAACTTAACGAACCAGAGTCACGTAGCTTTTTCTACCCTGCGCGCAGGTCCACATTTAAACATTTTTTTCTCTTCTTTGTAGAAGGAGTACTTCTGGAGCACTAATAGAACGATCCAGTAGCTACGTACACCTTTGGAAAGTGATGAGCTGGGCGTTCTCCTCTGTAGGGACCGTGCTGGGCTGCAATCCTGGCAACATCACAGAGAAAAGAGGTGATCTGGTGATTCTGCCCACGTCGCAGTGCCGCGGTACGCTGAATGTGTAAGACAGGACACCGTGCAGGTGAAACGCTATCGTATTGGAGGTGAACGCCACAGCCGTGTTGCTGGGTAAGTCGGTGTGATGGCACCGACTACAGCGGCGGAGCTCTGGCCTCGCACCCCTCTCTGTGCCGTGGGGCCAGGCAGACATCATCGGGNGGGGAGCCTGCCTGGGGGGGACGCGGGTCGGGCTGCCGGAGCCTCCTGGGCGAAGTTTCTGCGAATTGCTGAGGAAATGGAAGGAAACGGAGGAACTGTCGGTGCTCTCCGGTATGGCAGGATGCGATGTTGGAGAAGGCGTTCGTTAGCTAAGGGGCAGCTCCCCATTCTAGTGTAAATCCAGTATTGCCTCAGCCAGCTCATGGCTTCAGGCCCTTGCAATTACTGCTGGGGCCAGGATCTGCCCCTGAGCATTTACAAATTGAGCCATTGCACAAAAACGAGTGGGTGAGCACTGGAGGACGCGTTCGGTCCAACGAGAGCAGCTCGGTGCGTGCTGTGTGGAAAATGGAGCAGTCGAAGCCCAGGGCAGCGTGCTAACAGCGGGCAGCTTCCCAGGAAACCTCCCAGCACGTGGCAGGACTGCTGTCCCAGACAGGCTTGCAACACGTTCCCCGCCACCGATGCAGAACTGAGCCCAGCCCGTCCTGCCCAGCTGCATCTAGTGCCAGGGAGCAGGCAGCAACGAGAGCCACAACGTGGCCCACCGTATTCTGCAAATTACCAGGCTCTGTTCCTCGTTACCTGCCATTTGTGAGGGCCTTTGGAAAGCAAGTGTGGAAATCCCACCACTGCAGTTTGGTAGCAGGAAACTCCTTGGCACCACTGCGTTTTTCATCAGATTAAGCAGGGATGCTCGGGGTTGCTGGAGTTTCCGTTGGCTGAGAAGGTACCCCTTAGATTTTCAGGGGGACTGTTTTTCATTTGTATTCACGGGAGAAAAATCCAGATCTTGTCCTTGTGGGTTCCAGCAGATTCTGTCCTTTTTGTTTTTCTCTTTAGACACTCTCTGGAAGAGTTTGCGGTCAAATGCGGAGTGGCTGAAGACACGTGCCGCCGGGCAGACTTCCCCAGGGTGAACAGCCGGTGCAGTTCAAGTGCATGAGTTACTCCCTTTCCGGACGGGCTTCCCTCATGCAATCCCCGCTTCAGCCCAAGTCTCGGGGAAGGGAGCGGAGCACAGGGAGAACGTCACCGTCTGAGCAAAACGTTGTTTGCTGAGGGCTTTCACGTCAGGGATGCACGGCCGCCCGAACGCCCGCCCGTCTCAGAGGTAGCAACATCCGTACCGATTTCCAGAAGGGCGGTATCCGGGCCTTTCCCCTTCCCTCCTCCCTCAACACTCTGGCTACACATCGACATCCTCTTTATTACGGCAATCTTGATTTACATCAGCAGGAACCGGAGTCACACACGCCTCACTTCAAAGCTCCCTCCCTGCCTACGAGGGAGCTGCTGATAGCAGAAGATACTGGTGTCTGCAGATCACAAGTCAAGTGAAAGTCTGGTGAGCTGCCCAGACAGACACCGCTCCGGTTTGAGTCATTACCCTTTTCCACCTGTTCTCAACTGGACGGATGAGAAAGGATAACTCATGTTCAAATACCCAGGTCAGCTGTGCCCGCCCGCACAAAATAAACATTTGATGTCAGCGAAGAAAATTAATGGGCAGGTATTTCAGATACTTGCATTCCCCTCACGCATTTCTCAGGAGTTTTATCAAAAGTAAAGAGAGTGAATAAGGAGAGCGCAGTTGGCACTCGGACTCTTCTGGAGACAGGATGCCCAAGCGTGCTCCGCCAAGGCCAGGCAGCTGTCAGCATCGATGTCACTTGGCTTCCGCCGGTCCCTGCCTACGCCCCTGATTGCCACGGCGCGGCTGGGGACGGGACGGGCTGTGTGCCGGCCACCCCGTCCTGCGTGAGAGCAGGGTGGCTTGTCACCCTGGTGCCCGGGGTCAGAGCAGCAGGAAATACAATTCAAATACTCTGCCAGTCTGGGGGCTCCCAGCACAAACCGGAGCTGACAACGTGCGATTTCACATCCTGCGCACGTGCTTCCTATTTAGTCATCCCCAGGTGACAGGCCACGGTCAGGGAGGGGGACAGCCGGTCCCGGGAGGGGGACAGCAGGTCCCAGGAGCTGCCACGCGAAAGGAGAGAGCGCATGGATGTGAAGTCAGCAAAACCTGCTAGGGTTCACCACAGAGCAGGAGATGCCGAACCGGTGCCTCAGAACATCAGGTCCTTGCCAGGGTGGCCTTCTGGCCCCGGGGCTGCAGGTAGCCAGATGATGGGCTGCTCCACAGCAGGAAACACGGCCACGCTCTTCATCCCTGGGACGTTTTCTGGAGATCAGCCTGGGAGAGGAGAGGCAGACCCACCAGAGAGAAACCTCCCCTGCAACGTGGCCGCGGTGCCGTACTCGACAAACGCGGCTGGACACCAGAGGGGAAAAAAGTCGGCCTCAAGGCCAGTTGCGCCGGGCGCTGAGTCCCGGCTGTGCGGAAGGCTTTCAGGGCTAGCAAAGAGAGAGTCGAGGCACGGGAAGGACCAGCCCCGTTCCCGAGGTGTTCATTCCCCCCAGCAAGAACGGGGCAGCGTACCACCGACCCGTCCCGTCTCCTCCCACCGCCCCACCAGCCCGTGGACGTCGAGGTCTGGCTCAGGGCAGGCGCCAAGGAAAGACTCCGGCTGTGCCCCTGCGTGCAGCTCCCTGCACGGGCTCCCCGCCAATCTCTAAGGGACACCCTACGGGGCTCCCCAGCCTCTGGGGAAGCTCCCTGTCCTCTGGGACCGCCACGATGGACCAGCCCGGGCGGGCAAGGGCACTTTGAGCAGCAGCCCCAGCCTGGGTGTCCTGCCGGAAAACCCCGGGTGCTGCTGGGAGCGGTGGCTCAGTAGGTGGCACTCTGCATCCACATGGGGATCCAGCACCTTCCCAAAAGCGAGCCCTGCCCTTCCCGGCCCAGCAACCCGCCCCACCGGCCCAGCCGCAGTGGGGCGAGCCGTGCAGCCCCCTCAGGGCTTGTCCTCCTTCACCGCCCCTGGGGACATCCTCTGGGCGCTCAGCCTGGGGGCAGAGCCCAGGTGTCCTTCCAGCCATGGAAGAAGGCCATGACCAAGCTTAGTGCCTTCTCCCTGACAGCCCACGGCAGCGCTGGGGCCTGCGGCGGGATCCCACCCCGAATGTCCCGAAACACGTGGCCTCTGGAGAGCGTCCTCTCGGAGAAGCAGCCAAGCAGGGCTTTGCCAGGATGCCACCGCTTGGGGAGAGCTCCCCTGATGTCCCAGCTGAGCCTCTCCGTGGCCATCACCACCTTGCTGCGTTTTCTGCACGCCGAGGAGCGGTGCTGGTTGATGCCAGGCTGCTCCTTCTTCCTCGAGGAAGCGGGAGCGGCAGGAGGAAGTCGGCGAAATGCCTGACAAATTCGAAGCACGCCGAGCCAAATTCCTGGCTGCTGCCAGTCAGTGAGACGGAGCCATCGGCTGGAGATTGGAGGAGAGAGGGAACGTGGTGAGTCAGGCGCTTCGCATGCCGTGTTTGGTCTCTAAACAGCGCAGGTAACACGGGCAATTGCACTCGGGTCATTCAACCTTTCCCCGCTAAGCTTCGCCTTCCGTTGCTCAGCAGTTTGCCATGCGTAGCGCGCAGGGCTGGAATCTCAAGTGCTCAGTATATTCTTCCAACTGAACTTAAATCTCTGATTAAAAATGGGGAGAAATTCTCAATTTTAACAGCTGCAGAAGAGGAAGAGTCAGGAGGGAAGCTGCGGTGCCTCGCTGAGGGAGCCGGCCTTGCGCGCGGCGGGAGGCGGGCAGGGAAAACTCCCCGTTCCCAAACCTCCCTGCGGCCGTTCTCACACAGCCGGCCCCGCGGTTCGGCAGAAGAGACCCCAACCCCGCTGTCTCTGCCTTTGGGCCCTTAGGGGGCTCTTGTGGGAAGGGCGCTCCGGTCTGAGGGGCGAGGGGACCCCCTTTCCTTTGGGTGGAGCTCCTGGCTTGCTCCCGAACGCGGACCGAGCTGCAGCCGGAGCTGCTGGGTTGCACCCAGCACTCTCTGTCCGGGGCTGCGGCGGCTGAGCGGGATTTGCCTCCTCTCTGCTGTAGTGACTATGGGAAAAGGCAGGGGAAAGGAGGGGAAACGCCGCCATAAAGAGAGAAAACAAAACCAAACCGCAGTGAAGCTGTCAGCTAATGCCAATTGGCTTTAATTGGACTGCGCACAAAGGGGCTGATGGGTTTTCTGGTTTTCTTGGGACGTCTGTCGCAGGTTAGCCTCCTGCGACCGATTCGGCAACTTCTTTTTCGGAGCTCTTGGCCGTCGCTCCGGGGGATTGGCCTCACCTGGCAAAGATGGCACCGCAGCTGCCTGTCGTCCTCCGGCCTGTGCGCACGGGGGAGAGGGCTATCGACTGAGCCCCCTGGGTCCCCGCCGCCGCCAGCAAAGCTCCCTCAGCTTCCCAGCTGCGAGAAGCGTTCCGGCCCCTCCGTCGGAAGGTCGCCCGGATCCTCCTTCCCGGCGCTGGGAAGGCGCGAGGCCCCGGCTGACCTCCCGCCCCGCCATGACACACAGGGGACCGCGGCAGGGGGACCTTCCCCTCACGGCCCGCCCTTCTCTCCCCAACAAGCCCCTCGCACTTTCTCACACAGCGGCCAGGCGAGGGGAGGTGGCGGCGCGCTGCCGCCTCTGCGCCCCTTACTCAGCCCTTCCTGGGGCGCCGCCCGGGCCGAGGCGCAGGGCGACGGCCGCGTCTGTCCTTTATGGCCGGGGAGCGCTGTCCCCGCCGTCCCGCTCCCGCGGCGGCGCGAGGAGCGGGGC
>VZSF01008382.1:96397-222188 GCA_013398295.1 Chionis minor
CCCGCGACTCCCCCCCCCCCGCGCGCCTCTGTCCCGCGCATCGCCATGGCGACGGGGCCGCCTCACCCCGCCCCGCCGGGATCCCTCCGCCCCGCCAGGTGCGCCTGCGNTGTGCCCCCTTGCCCACGGCGCCATTTCTCCCCACAGCCTGCCGGCCCGCCGCCGGCTCCGAGCCCAACGCCACCGAGCCCCAGCGCCGCGGGGCAGCCGCGCAGCGGGAGCACGAGGCCCGCGAGGCCGTGCCGGGTCCCGACTACGAGGAGGATGAGGAGTACGAGGAGGCGCTGCCCGTCCACCAGTACATCGTGGACGACTTGATCCGAGGTGAGGCGCGGCGGGCTCTGAGGTGGGCGCCTCAGCTCGGCCATGGCGGGCCCGAGGGCTCTCGCCTCGGCGGGCCCGGCGGCTCTGTGACTCACCTGCCTTGCGAAGGGGGAAAGAGCCCTGCCCTGGGCTCGTAGAGCGTGGGGCTCCTGCCTGGACGGGGGTGTTGGAAAGGGGCTGTCAGGGGTGAAACGGTAGGGCGGGTGTGGCGAGGCTGCGTGGAAGCGGCAGCTTGGTGACAGCCGGCTGCGCTGGTCTCCTCGGGCGGATCCGACAGGAGGGCTGTCGCGGGGCAGCTACGTCTCCTTGCCGTGGAAGGTTCGGTGGGGCATATGGGTGCTGGTTGCCCCCGGAGGTGGGTTTTACGTCAGGCTGCCTTTATTGCTTCTTGACTGTTTTCTCATGATGGATTGCTTGGAGTTGACTAAAATTTCCTGTGAAAGTAAACACTTGAACCCCCGAAGTGGCTGCAGGAGAGTTTGTTAAGCGTCTCTGAGGCACTGCTTCACTCTTAGTAGGTGTTGCGCGAGTTGATTGTCACGTGTCCCCTTGTAAGCTGTGAGGAGATCTGAATAGCCCACCTGACTGTGGGCACCAGAGGGTTTTGTTGGTTCTGGCCTAACTGCCACTGTAACACAAGCCGGGTACCTAGGAGGCATTTGTAGCTCAGCAGATGTTAGCGGGCTGGTGCTGTTGCCCTCTAGGGTGGGTCTGGCTACTATTTTTCCTGCGGAAACCCCCTGAGAGTTGAATGAGACCCCTTAGCTTAAGGGAGACGGTGCTCAGTCTGGGGAAGTTGTAGATCCTTTGCTGAAGTCTTTAATGAGTTGAAGATCTCCAGGGGAAACAGGAATATCAGAGTTACGGAGCGGTTCAGCCTGTAAAACTACTGGCTTGGTGACTTAAGTATTGTATAACTGCACAGAAACCAGAATTGTTACCGAAGGTGGTTGGTTTGTAGACCAGCTCTTCTACTTGGCATGAGTTTTATCTGTGGAGCCTTCAAGCTGCTATGATTCAACTGCGGATGGCTTTCCTGGCTATGCAGCTTGCAGACGGGGGACACAGAGATCAAACCGACAAGCTGAGCCTTGAAGAGGGAAGAATGGAAACGGCCTCAGTTATGCAAGTGTGAACCTAAATATCAAGTTGAACTGGACAGAACAAGGGCCTCGGCTGTCGGTAGTAAGCTCACGCTTCTAGGGACAGGAAACCTTGCTGCAGGAACGGTGTTCCTTGTTTACATATTAATATAGCTTGTACCGTTTGAATCAGACTTCTGGTTGCTGAAGGCATTTTTGCTTTTAAGTAACTTCAAGCCAGGCTTGTTGCTCTGGAAGTTAAAATGATCAGCTGTCTAGACAACAGTGAACTACACCTTGGTTCTTTGTGTAGGCTTTATTCTCGTCACTAGAAATACAGGGTTATGAAGCAGTTGTATGAAGTTGCGTCCTGTTGTGGTGATTGCCTATACGCTTAGTGCTTTGAGTAAAATTGTACTCCAGAATTGTGTCATGAGATCTGCAGAGCACAACAGAGAAATTCAAGAGTGTTGCATGTAGCTGTACTGTTCTTAAGTCCTGTTCAAACTCACCCGCTTCCCTGTTAGTCCTGAAGCGCACGGTGTTGCACTGAGAAGCCTTGCTTCCCGGCCAGCAGTGAAGGGGTGTTTTCTTCAGAGAAGGGGAGTTCTATGAAGCTGCTCTAAAACGGTGCTGTTGAGCTCTGACTGCTGCGTGGAGCAGCTACAGAGCTTATGACCCGTAGTCAGTGGCTGGCTTTAGCTTGTTCTCCTCAGCGAAAGGAAGACGATTGCCCTTGCTTGAATCTGAAGTCTGCTAGGTCACCGGCATTTTAAACCACACTCTTCTAGAGGTTTTTCTTAATTGCCATAATGAGGGGCAACAGTAAGAGGCAGAACAAATACCCTGACTCGTGCGGACTGTCCTGCTTTCACTCCTTCGGCGCACTCGGCACCTCTCTCAAAGTAGGAGAACTGGAAATGAACTATCTTCTGCTGAAGAGAGCACTGCAGGTGATTTGGGAGAAACAAGTGTGCTAACTGGGATAGCAAGCTGCCTTGCCTCTGCAAGCGCCCAGCACTATCTAGTGAGATGTAATGCCTTTCATCGCCGATGCAAATAGGGAGTTTAGAGCGATGGAAGCTGTTAGCCTCGTATCTGAGTCGATATACAACTAGTGGATGGCTTGGCTCCCTGTGAACTCCACGTTCTTCACAGGTCTTTGCTTGAACCCGAACATTTCACCCAATTATCTTACCCTGTGAAACGCTGTAGCGCTTTAGCTCTGCTCGTCATCTGTGATGGCGCGCTCGGCTCCTCTGTTTGCACTGCTGTTGGCCTGCGTTGCGCAGGACTTAATGGTGGCAGAGTTGGGCCTAACAAGCGTCTAAGCTTTCTGCCTTTGTGCTGGGTGTGTAATACCCAGCCCCACGCTCGCTTGCATCCTCTGCTTCCTGGTCACAGGTTCTCCTGCAGTGGCCGTCCCCCTACCCCTCACGGAATTCTGTAATTGAATTTTCACATAATCTAGCTTTTTAGCTCTGCTAGACTGAGTCATCTTGTCCTTTTTTCAGTTGAACCTGTGGTGAAACCCAAGCCAACAAAGAGGGGGGGTGAGAAGAACGCCGGCAAATCGAGAAGGAAGAAAAACAAAGGGAAAAACAAAAAGAAAGGGACTCCCTGTGAAATGGAATACAAAAACTTTTGCATCCATGGTGAATGCGTATACCTAGAACATCTCCAGGCGGTGACCTGCAAGTAAGTCACTTGTACCTTGTGAGTTAGGTGTGACTGGCGTGAGCCAGTGGCCTATGAGGGCTCGGAGGAAAAATCGGTGTCAACTTGGCCTAGATCCATCTCCTGCCGTATTTTGACTGAGAATCTTTCTGCCATGTAAATTAAGTGATGATGGAATCTGAGATGCGTAACAAGCCACTGAACTCATCAGTTGGTCATAAACTCAAACCAAAAGAATGAAAAGGCGTGTCGTCTTGGAACATCACGCCCAAACTAATCTCGACTTGTTGAAATGCTGACAAACCTTGTGCTAGAACAGTGACTGCATTTCATGAACATGCTCTAAAGGGAGCATCTTGGGATTCATGGGAAACTCTGGAGACGGCTAAGTGGGGTTTGAATATGTGTGGGTGTCCTTGGCTCCAGACAGCAGGAGCTGATAAGAACTTGTGTTAATGTTTACTTGCAGGTGTCATCAGGATTTTTTTGGTGAGCGCTGTGGTGAGCAGTTCATGAAGACTCAAAGGAAGAATGATGTGGCAGACTACTCGAAGACGGTGTTGGTAGTGGTAGCTGTCCTGCTCTCCAGCATCAGCTTCATTACTGTGCTTATCATAGTGATAGTGCAGTAAGTATTATACCCTCTGGCGTCTGTCTGGCTTAAGCGTGAGCGGGGCCTGGGTCCGGTCACCCTGAAATGCTCATGCTCACTTGAAGTACCTGTGCAGAAGACATCCAAAAGGGCTGAGTTCTCATCCCAGCGTGGATATGTCTTGAGGGTAGAAGCAGGGTCAGAGAAGTTCATAAGGGATTAAGTGCTCACTTAGCCTCTCCTGCTATTGGCTGTGGGCCCTCTGGGACCCTTGGATTTTAAAACAAGAGCCTTTCTTCTGCTCTTGCTACAACCAGGGTAGTTATAGTGCTGCACAACACCAGCAGGAAGCGGAGGAGGAGCACTAATGCTGACGCAGCAGTGCCTTCCCTAATCCTCGTGGAGAAGCCTGCAAGCAGTAACGTAACAGCCTCGTGCGTGGCTATTATCCAACAACTGGGTACACAGCTGGAGGGGAGGAAACGGTGCTCCAGCTGTCCATTTATTAATGAAGGTTGCCGGGCTTAAAAAATGACGCTGGGGAGAAGCAAATGGTGGAAAAAGGGCTGTCGGTCCCAAGTACTGTACTCGTTGCTGTTAAGGTGGAGGGAACAACCCTTCCCGCCTAACCAACTGCTGACAGTTCAGTGTGGTGCGTAACGGCGGTCCTGTTGTGAGTGAATGAGAAGTTTTTCTGGGCACATGTTTTGGGCTGTATATCAAGCTATTCTTAGTACCTGCTGACAAGCAGAAGGCAGCGACTTGCCCTTGCCTGCGCCTTTGCGTTTAGCCAATGTGTTTGCTGCGGGTTTGGGCTGAGGTGGGATAGGCAGCGCGGGGAGCCTGGCTCCAGCGTTCGCTGAGTGTTGGAGCAGCCCTCCAGTTCTGGCACTGCAGCTCGGCCACACCAGGGCTTGGGACAGGGTAGATGAAACTCAAAAGTTGAGTCTAATTTTAGATCTGGATGAAGTACATCAACTGAATTGAGTACGTGCCGTACCCTTTCCTGCAATCCAGGAAACAAGGTGTGCATTTGTCACTTCACTGTTGCTTCATATTTAGATCTGAACTTGAGGAGTGCTGGGATGAACACTTGTTCTCTGGACGCTGCCTCGTTGCTTCCTGCTCGGAGAGAAAACCAGTTCTGTAGTGCTGTAAGAGCAGATGATGGTGGTTAGTTTCTGGAGCGAGCTGTGGACTAGGATCACATTTGTTTAACGCTCTGAACCCTCACAGGCTTGAAGCACGATGTTTGTTCATCTGTAGGTTAATCCAGAGAAGCTGGAGGGTCTGTTTGGAACAGTTACTAGAAACGACTGGAGACATTGGGTGAAAATCAAGCAGCAGCGTGCTTAGGATGTGTCGGAGGGACGCATCAAGGGGACGGGGCTCGGCTGTGGGGCAGAGGAAGGCAGTCTGGTCGCTGCAGCTGTTAGCGAAAGCCACCAGGAAACGTGTTCCCCAGAAAGGCTCCTGGGGCTTTGCTCCGTTCCTGAGACAAACGGGCTTCGTCTTCCGACCGATTTGGGCTTAAGGCAGGAGGCCCTGGCGCTGTGAGGCAAAACTGGCAGTGCCTGACTCGGGCCTTCTCGGGGGCGTAGCCGGATACTGCTTGGTGCTGAGTGTTCACCAACTGTCTTGCTTGAAAGGCCCTGCTGCTGAGGATTCAGAGGACACGAGTCTGAATGCTGCAGAGGACGTGGGGGATGGTGAGAAGAGGATGTGCATCAGGCATCAAAGTGACCTCCAGTGTGCTCTAATTCCGCAGGGTCAGAAAAAAGTGTCCTCAGTATGACGAGAAAGAAGAAAGGAAAAAACTTCGACAAGAAAACAGAAATGGCCACGTTGGTGTGTAAATGAGGAGAAAGCAGGTATGAAAGCTGACTTGAAAAGCCTTTCGGTCCTTCCAGGCTGGAGTTAACATATGGGAATTGCATGTGTGCTTTGCAAAGCTAGTGCTTGCTTCTAACACTTGGAAGTGCTTTGAAACGCGTAGCTTACGTGGGAATGGCTGTTTCCGGGTTTCCCCAAACCACCCGAGTTGCGCGAGTTCCTCAACAGTGCTGTTAGCGTTCTCGCTGCTGTCTTAAAGAAGTGAGGATAGGCCGCTGTACTGTGGTAAGTGGACTTAGGAAGGGGAAGAAAATCAAACCGACTTAGACCTCGGCAGAGGCAGGTTTAGTGCAAGAAACCACGATAGACTTCTGTCACGGAAGATAGCGCAGCGGCCAAGTGGATCATCTCCCCTCCTAAGAGAAGTACGGAGCGTTCCCGTGTCTGCTTTGCAAGGCCTCAGGAAGTTTCTGGTGCTTAAAGGCTGTAGACCAAGATAAAGCTGCCAGTTCTGTGGGCACCATAGGTAGCCTCTCAGTCAAGTTTCATACTGTCGTAGCAACTGAGTGCTAAAGGTCCGCGGCCTAGGTGGATCACTCCCGGGAGAAATCTAGTGGATTTTAATGAGGAAGCAAGTTGGTTTCTCCTGAGCAAAAGTGTACCTAACAGCAGACCGGAGGACCCGTATTGAGCAGGAGTTACACTACAAGCTGAAGGAGGAAGCTATAAAGGATAGTCCCGAGAAGTTCTGGCAGAACTTGGAAGTCTTACTCTGGCACAAGTCAGCTGCAGACCTTGTCCAGGCTTTGTCCAGTGACAGTTGGAATGTGTTGTCAAGGCTTGCTTGAAGCTGAAGAGGGTCTGGCAGAGTGTGCTCAGGCGTGTGCACGTACTTAACCTACCTGCCTCAGCTGTAGGTTTGATGCGGTTCTAGCACGGAGTGCCTGTGTCTTGAGTGGTGATTAACATGCCTGGTCTGCCCCTTACAGAGCAATTCTGATGTGGCCGCTGCCAGGCTGCAGGGTACCTCTGGCTACCTGACACATCCCCCTGGACACTGTGGGCTGGAGCTGTTGCCACTTAGCCCTGATTCATCAAGACAGAGGCTGCCGCAAGGAGATGTCAACGTGCCACTTGCTACTGGATCGCTTGCTGAGGAGGACAGCTACCGCTACATCTTGGCTGAAGGATGTGGGAGGAGCTGCCGCTCTAGGGTGGGGGACCTGCTATGGAGACCTGCTAGAGACGACTGCTACTCAGCCCTCTCTGTCGGTGCTGCAGCTCCAGTCTCTGCTGTCCTGCGGATGGACTTTCTTCTGTTGGCAAGTGTCCTTTGGCAGCTCTAACCCTAAGGGAGAGAGCGCTTCTTAGGGCCTTCAGAAATGGATGGAGGGAAGAAAAAAACCAAACCCCTTCCCTCTCCCACGGCTGAAAAGGAAAGAGCTCTGGATGGCTTGTCTCTCTAGACCTCAGTGGGTGAAAATGCGAATTCTGCTGTCGCTGTTCCCTGTTGATATCGGCTTCCAGGAACTCCATCTCTAGTTCTGACGTGCAGGGTGTTGGTGACAGGTCTCTGTCAGCCGGTCCTGGGTTCTGTTATTGTATGTGTGGAAAGTAATAGCACTGAATTGAGTAGGACGCGTTGTGTGAGTGGAGCTATCCATCTGCCTGTGGGCTAGCCTGAGTTAAAATCCATCTCCTCAGGATGCTGAGACAGTAAATGCAAGTTCAGGAGCTCTGTGTCGGAAGGAAAAGATCGGTGCTCAAACGAGCCGATAAGCCTGGACCCATCTGTTTAAACACAGAGCTACTTCTGTTACCCAGATACTCGAGGCTGCTTTAAGGCAGCACGAAGTGTAAAATGCTTCACGTCAGATCCAGTCAGTTGAACTTGACCGAGAACCTGTTCCGCCGAAGAATTAAATGCGTGCACGGACACTCTGCAAGCAGTGGTCTCTTGTGCTCTACCTTCTGGTGCAAAGAACTCAACTTACCTCAAACGTTTCTGACCCAAGTGTCCTTGGCTTCTTGAACTGTCCACGCGGTCTTGAGTACAGAGTGTTATTCGAGTTCAGCTTCTTCTTGGAAGAGTGAATGTGTTCTGGATAAACAGAGCAGGATTCTTCTGGTAGCAGAGAAACACCATTAATTGTCAAGTCATATCTGTAAATGTGTAAATATTTATTATTGTATTTAATATTTAATGTTTCCATAACAAACTTATTTATTTTATAATTAAACTTTTTACTTAACCTAACCATAGTAAGATTTTTTTCTTGATCTCAGGAGTACATGTAAACACTTGAAATTAGAGGTTGGTTTCTCCTCAGAGCAGGAATTTCAACATCTAGGAGCACAAAGCATGGCTGCGCGGAGCTGCAGCCACCTATGAACTATGAGCTTGGTGCTTTCACAGGAGTGCAAGTTGTTTGTAAACAAAATGTGCAAATGCTGGTACCTGTTTCAGCAGGAAGTCCCTTTAATTCAGCTACAAAGGGATCTTTTAGCTACTGGATGAGGGAGGAGGGGTTATGTGGGCCACGTCGTTGGAAGCAAAATCTCCAACAGCACTTTGAGCAAACAAGTAGCCCTTTGCCCTGGACTAAGGAGCTGGGAATATTGAAGAGGGAAGAGCCTTTCATCTCTGTGGCCAGAGAGAATTTGGACAGTGGCTTGGAAGTTGGTTTCAAGTAAATGAGGAAAAGCGGGACAGCTTCAGGCCAGGGACTCGCTAAACAGAAAGGGAGCCCTGGCCTCAACAGTCTACCGTGAGTTTCTTTTCTGCCCTGGGTAGTTATTAGTCCAACTGTGTGCCGGTGTTTCCTCTGAACACGCCTAGCAGGGAGCTGGGGTCTAAGGTCAGAGTTGCCTGAAAAAAAAGATGAGCGTCCAGGGGGTGAGTTTGTCTTCAAAGCCACAGTTACGCAGAATATGATTGAGAGCCTTGTTTGGAGGCCCTTGTCTTAAAAACATCTTCTAGAGGTTTTGCTGGCTGTGTCTTAGCTTGCAGCAGAGAAGGGGGGGGGGGGGGGGGGGGGGGAGGGGAGCCACCGGCTTGCATGAAGACCCAAGGTGCGTACCCGGAGTAGAGGTAGAGTGCAGTTGTGCCCACAGGAGCTGGGATGCGTTTGCCTTGGCCTCCTGCCTTAGCCAAGTAGTTCTCAGACTCCCCGAGCGGCCCGTATGGTGCGTAGCTGAGGTGCAGGTAAATGTATTGCAACATCCGTTGGGAAGATCGCAAGACTTCATTCCAGGGAACTTGCTTCACTACCAAAGTAAACAGCGCTTCTCCGAGCGGCTTTTCCCCAGACATTTGCTATTAGAGCTCTGGCAAGAAAAGCTGTTTCTGTAAGTCATGCCAAGCTTTTTGCTTTGGAGTAAACAAGCTCAATCTCGGTGGTAACGGAGCCGTAGCCCCGTGAGACTGGGGACGGATTATGACTCCCATTTGGAAGCTGTGAGACTCTTCTTGCAGAAACTCTTCTATCCCTAGTCTTCTCTTTGGAGTAAAGAGCAGGCTTCTCACTTGATACAGTCTATCAGATGTATGGATAACCAATGCTAGGGTAGAAAAATGAGCTGTTGCCCTTCCTTCCGGGGTGAAAGTCTAACAGGAGCAAAACCACTAGTGCAACTGGTAAACTCCGTCTGTTGTGTATTTTTCATGCTCTGACTACTGAAGGGACCAGAGGGTATTTGCCAAAAATACGCAGGTAGGAACTGGAGAGGCCCGACGCAGCTGTTTCTGGGAGGCTGGGTTCGCGAAAATTTGAGTGTCAGGTGGTGGTGTTCTGCCTTGGACTTGAACTCGTGGCGGTAACGAGGAAGGAAAATGCCTGCTCAGTCTCCTTGCCTGAAAGTTGTGAAGCAGTGCAGGACAGGCTTCATGGGAGACTTGTTCCTCCCGAAGGATTTAGGTTACAGCTAGATTTTCTGAGAGGGGGGCAGCCAGCAACTCCCTCGTAGAGGAGACTGCTGCTCTGGGTCCGTCGCATCCAGCATCGCCACGGGGCTCGCTAGCACGGCGGAGCTGTGAGATGCAGGGATGGCTGCGGGTTTGCGTTGCGCAGGGAACTTCCGTGTTCCCTGCAAGTGGCTTGCTGAGCAGGGTAAAATGTTTTCTGGTTGTTTTAGTGCAGGGAACTGAGGGCAAATCTCCCTGTCCAGGAACGACGTATGTAATTGTGAATTGCGAACTGATCTACAGCTTTGCGTTTAAAAAAAAAAAAATCCCTTCGTTATGTTTTTCATGAATTATAACTTCTAGCAAGTAGTAGTGTTGTTTTCTACGCGAGCTGTGGCCCTGACTAATAACAGCGGGCTACCAGCTTCCTAATGTAACTTTGATGCACAAACACCGTGGAGACCTACAGTGTCCAGTGGGTCGGTTGATTTTAAAAAAAAAGATAACCCACGACTGAGGGGTGGAACTGTATGTCTGGAAGTCTCTTGCTGTCCAAGGATGCTGCGCTTGTGTGACAAGTAGATCTGATCTGCTGCAGGGCAAGGCGAAAGATAATTTTTATTGCTGATCCTGTACAGCCAGGTCTGCTCTTCAGGATATATACATCATCTGGCTTTTAACCTGCTCCCCTCACCACGGAGCTACCTGAGTTCCGCTAAGCACCCCTGGGTTTCTGGTCCCACGTTTGGTTAGTAAATTACGCTTCTGGATTTTTCTTGACCTCCCCGTGGCAATGTTACTGCTGTGTCCTTGTCACTTGTAGCTGCCTCAGCTGAGACCTGCAAGAGTAGCCGGACGTTCTTGCACAATTTTCTGCACACACAGCTGATTTTGCAAGGTATTTTCGATATCCAGATCAGTATCCAGGAATTCTGGTAATGACAGGGCCATGCCTGCTTGCACAATTCCTTCCTCTTTCCCGAATGTTTTGTTCTGCATGGTTATTGCATTTTGTAGAAGAAACAATAGCTCCTCTATTGTGTATTTGTAGGGCTTTTGAATGTTTTGCGGTTGTCTTTGGCCAGAGTGGCTCCCTGTCTACTTCTGGACTTCGCTTCCCTCCCAGTATGCCCCTTTTCCCTCAGAGCGGTAGCAGATGTTACTTTGAATCTTGGCCTGCTGGATATTCTGGGAAGGCCAGTTTTACTCGGGGACAATGAAGAGGTGCGAGTTTAAAATGTTTTCTTTTTCTCGGTAAATCCACATACGCGCGGGCATCTGGGAAGGCGTTTGGACTGTCAGTGGCCACGAGTAGATGTTGCGCAGTGGTTTGCCTAAATGCACCTTTGAGTTGTTCCATGCCATTTCCAGTAACTGGTATAAAGTTGTGAGTTCTTCAAATAACTTTGGGTGGTTTTTATATCAATAAACCTTCCTGACCTGTTAGCGCTACACATACTTCAGTAAACTACTGGAGCACAGCTGTCTGAAAGCAAGGTTGTCACCTGGGGCACATGCTTGCCTCTTTTTGCAGAGGCTTTCTTGATGCGCTGCTGGTATGTCTCACTTCAGTGAGCAGTCCTGCCGCCGCTTGGCTCTGGAGGCGTTATCTTGGATAGGAAGCGACGGCTTTGCCTTCTCGCTGGCAGCCGAGTGCAGTGAGCGAGCGTCCTCGAGGAGCGAGGGCCACTTGTCGCTGTCGGCCTTGGAGCCTGTTCACATGGGATGGATCAGTGGACAGAAGGGTCAGGCAGCCTTTAATAAGCAAACCTCGATTCCCTCTCATTTTGTGACCAAAGCTGTACATACCTATCGTTCCTCTGCTGGTTACACCTCCCTTGAGCGAGTAATCCTCATTTACTGCAGGTCTGGCTTTGCCTGCGACTCGGGAGTTTGCTCGGCTGAGACAGCTACGCCTGTCAGTGTCAGAGGGAAGCAGCTATTGTTTGCTTGCAGTGCATCTAGGCCCAAAGCCACGGGAGCAGGAGTTAGTTGTGCCTTTTTCAACCGAAGACGACCTGTGAGGTGGGACATCTAAAGTCCGAGGGAAAGTAATGCTTTCAAAACACGGTTTCCTGGTAAGGAGAGTAGCGGTTTTTCTTGAGAAAACCCAGATTTCCGTTTGTGCGCTTTTTGTGCCAGAAAGACTTGCCTTTTTGCGTGTGATTCAAAAAAAAAAGACACTTTTCAGCTCAGCGTTTTTTGACTGAAATAATGCAGCCTGTTCTCGTGCATTTGGGGACAAAAAGCAAAGCTGAATAGCCTGAGAGCCCGACCTAATCCGGCATTTCCAGTGTGTCTGAACCTAGATGTCAGACCCTCATTCCAACACCGCACACGCTAAGTCGGATAACGCCATCCTTACTTCTAACTGCCTTTGGGTTCCTGCCTGCTGATGGCTTTGGTCCAAACCTTGGAGAACAGCTGCCTTCTTTGAGCGTGATTTCCTCAGGCAAATTCCTATGGATTCGTATTGGGATATCGGACAGCGGTGCCTCACAGACTGAATTAGTTGATGGGTGGTGCTCGGAACCCGCTAGCTCTCTGGGAGACAGGGAAGCACGTGTTTTAGCATCGGTTATGCTCTTTTTGCTTAGGAAAGGAAATCTCTTCAGCTCTGCGGGTGACTAGTTAAAAAATGGTGGAAACAGAAATGACTTTTAGGCGTCTGACGTGATGAACATAGTTTAAAATGTGCCTGTTAGAGCATCCGCAGCTGCTGTCAGTGTAGGACGTGTCCTGTTCTGAGCGCCTCGGAAACAATCCAGATGTGCCGTCACATCTGCGTTCCGCTCCTTATCTCACCTCTGGGAGGGTGAGGTGACTTGGGTGGTCGAAGGAGAGCTGAACCTGGTAGCTGTCCCAGGTTCTAGCCCCAGGATTTCTCTTCCTCTTGCATGCTTGGCCCGCGCATTTCTAAGCAGTGTGATTTATGTTCAGAAATGATTAAAGGTGCACACAGAAAATGCAGGTAGAAAGACTTGCAAATGAAGCTTTCAAATATAATTTCCATAGGCACAGAGCTAGAGCGGCTCCCGTTGATATCTGTCTGCCTTGCTTTCGTACCCTATCTGCCTCCTGTGGATCTGGCTCCTTCCAGTTAAAAGGTGCTTTCTTGTCTTATGCCCGGAGACGATTACTGCCAGGGATGAAAGGCAGACGCCTCTTGGGTGGAGCAGAACGGAACAAAACCAAACCAGGGCTTAGGGCAACGTATGTCCCGTCAGGTCTTCGTCCCTCTCATTTATGACGAAAGCTTTTCAAGAACACGAACGGTAGCTAGGTGTCTTAATCCTGTTCAGGCCTTCTGCACAAGCGCTGGTGTATTGCCTGGGAAAGACAGCAGCAGCTGGGATTTCAGCTGGAAGGAGGAGTGAGGTGGAAGGGTAGAGCAGCAGAGTAGTGCAAAATGAGCCAAAGGACAGGGCTTTACATTATGACTCCCCAACAAATACCCCTGCCACAGAAAAATGGTAACTTCCCTTTCAGTTTTAAGGACTGACTTTGGATAATTCCCATGAGCTCTGTTGTCACCTATGAAGGATGTGGTGAAGCGCTAAATTCAACCAGTCTGTCTCTCATGCCGCTACCAGTGTTAAGGAAAGGCATAGTAAGGAACATCAAGGCATAGTAAGGCACGTTAAGGCACAGCCCCGGTGCCCTGTAAGCGCGTAGCACGCTGCCAGCCTTTCGGTGCCTTCTGTCGGCTCAGCAGCACGCACCTCTGACCTGTCTGCAGCACGGAAAAGCTTGGCGGGGTCCCCCTAGCACGGCTGCCCGCTTATTTTTCTCGGCCACGTTTATGGTCTTGAAGTTTATGAGATGCCACGCAGAAAAGAAACGTTGCCGTTAGCTGTGTAGCTGTGCCTTTGAGAGAGAAAGTTAAGATCTGAAAGAAGACACGAGGTCCACAGACAGCCACTCATCAGTTTCAAACCTCCAATTAGGTGGGCAGAAACTGCTGTTGAACGTGCAAGTTTGGAGACGGCACTTGCGAATGGATCGCCAGGGGAATTTTTTATGCGGTCTCTCCGCAGATGCGAGGGTGATTCTGCTTGCAGCGGAAGATAAGCAATGACTGCTTTTATGCCTCGTACTTGCTTTTCTGTTTTTAAAAAAAGAAAAGAAAAGATCGTTAGCACTTACTCTCTGTTCTGTGTCCATCCCAGCAGTGCAGACTGGAATTGAACTGGTTTTTCTGCGGGCTGGCACGATTTACATAAGAAATCACGTACTGCAGTGCTAATGAGCAAGCAGTGCAAGACTCGACAACCTGCGTCTGCTAGCAAAAATATCGCAAGAAAAGCTGGGAAGGGGTGGTGAACGGTGATGGCGGGGAGCTGGTTAGCCATCGGCGCTGTCGAATCTCGCTCCGAGTAGCATCGGGGTGAGTTTTGTCTTTGATTTAGTGAGAGCTCAGGCAAAACAGAAGTGTTCGGAATGTCCCACCCTTCTGCTGGGGTCTGAAAAATTCTGCTTTAAGACATGATGAAAGTGTTTCGTAATTCCCTTTGTTGAGATTATCTTGGCTTGTGCTAATAGCTGCTCTCGTTCAGAAGGCACGCATAGGGAACTGAGGCCTTCCCGGTGCATCTGGAATATAGTTTAAAGACGTGGTTCGAATTTGCATCTTTCTCTCTGTTAAAAGCCCGTTTCTGGTTTTACCCGGTTCTGGAGCACACTTAAGCCGTGCTCGCCGTTCAGCTGTTTCATCTCCGGGATGTTTTAGGTCGACGCTCTGCTGCCGAGCGTGTCACGTAAAGCTGTTACGCGCCGAATCCCGAGTGGGAGTAGGATGAGTTGTCGCTGAAATAGCTGTGTGCTTTACCGTCTCACTCCAGCGTTGCCCAACAGTCTAAGTGAATCCCACTCGTACGTCCCGAGTGATTGCGCTACGGTTCGACACTATGATTCAACATCCACCGTCTTGCTGGTGCGGGGGAGACGCGCCGCAGGATGGTGAACTCGCAGCAAAACAAGGCAGCTCGCGTTTTCTTAACGTGAACAAGCGTTATCTTCATCGAGTCTTCCCAGCTTTCGTGAGGGCCGAAGGCCTCTCGTCCCCTTGCTCAAACTTCGTCACGGCCGTCCCGGTCTGGGCCGAGCGGTGAGCCGGTCTGGAGGGAGCTGTTTGGAAGGCAGCCAGCTGGTCTGCCGGGAGATTGGATCCAGTTGCATCAGCACGGGAGCAGGAATGCTCCCGGGGCTGGCGGGACCAGTCCGGACTGGTTTTCCCAAAGCTCCTCCCACAGGAGCTCCTGCAAGGACATCCACTTACCTCACCAAAACCTGGGTGATCCAGGGATCCTGAAAGTAGAACAGCTGTTGCCTGGCAAAAGCAGGGAAGAGATTAACCCTTCCCTGGGCTCCAAGCCCGGTGACAGAGTAAAACGATAAATGAAGCGGCAGCAAAAATGCTACCGAGCCAGACCGTCTTTCACCGCCACGGCTACAGAACTATCGCAGGCGAACATCTACCAAAACAAGGATGAGCCAGGCCCTTGTTTAGTGGAAGATAAAATCAGTTGGTCTGCGCTGATTAACAGCTGATGATACAGATAGCTTTATGGAAAGCACTCGAGCCTTTCAGAAAGGATGTCTCGGACCGACAGCTCTGTGCAGGGTTGTCGATGCTCGTGACTTCACTGTGAACCTTTCCATCAGCCGTGGTGCTTCAAGCAGGAAACGGGTCTGGGTTTTGGTCTTTTATATTAACAGTGTTTCGGTATGAAGCTCTGGAGGAGCTTAAAGTGTTTTGTACACGTATTTGTACGCGCGCACATCAAATCCAGGTGTCCACAGTTGCCTGGTACTGTGGAGGGCTAGACGAGACGATCCCTTCGGGGGCCCAGTGCCTGGAGATGCTTAATGGCGCGTCGCCCAAAGGGCTGGCTCCTGGCACGGAGGCACGGCCTGAGAACCTAAGGTTTCCCATACCTGTTTTGAGCGAGGACATCCCAGAAGGGATGAAGTTCAGTGTTGGACGTAAATGTTATCCTAAAGACTTTCAAAAATAGCAAGGCTTACTTTATTTCCTCTCCTGATTTTTAGAGTCCAGACCGTGATTTGGGAGGCCCGTCTGCCAACGGTAACACAGCTTGAGCTGGGAGCCCAAGACCATGAGGGAGGAGCCGTGTTCAGCCTCAGCAGGTAGGTTTCCGTCTCCCATCCCGGCAGCATGGGAGCATGACACAGGCAGCCGTTCCAGCCCAGCTGATCTCGGGTGCTCTGAAGGAAGTAGGACAGGCGGCAGACAAACCCTCGGGCCTGTTTATGAAATAGCGCTGTGCAGTCGCTCCCAAAGTCAAGTGCAGAGAGGCTCGCAGTTACCAGGGGAGGAGGAAGCAGGGGCTGGGCAGAGGCAGTTTGCTGCTAATGCCACGACTTATGCAAAAGGAAGCCTGACAATTGCTCCTTCGCCCCCCTACCTTGCTAATTAGTATTGGAGAGGCTGTCTCCAATGCAAAGCATCTGGGGTGACTTGGTAGCACAGAGGACATTGATTAAACAGGCGGTATCACCCACGAGCGTGGCTACGCCGGCGACCTTGTACATGTCTTGGGGAGAAACAGGATGTGCCACACGAGAGAGTGCTTTGCGTTGGGTTGCCGTGCCCGCACGCCTTCTGCCGTGTGCTGGCGTGGCGCGTCTGCCCGACCTCCCAGCGGACACACAGGTACGCTGCTGTGGCTCGCGTGGCTAATTGCAGCCCAGAAGCCTGGCCGATGTGACTTTTCTCACCGCCCTTTGTCAGATCTGTGAAACGGACTACGTCTTCTCAGAGAATTGGCGCAGCTCAGTGGGGAATTCATCCCTGGCATGGATAAAGACCTGGCAGTTGTCTCTCTGAGACTTACCTCTGCGTGCACTTCTCTAACTTTTGCGATTCGCTGGTGACCCTTAAGAGCCCCAGGAGTGTATTAGCTCTACTCCTGATCTCCTGGCCCTACTGCAGTGTGACGGTGATGCCTCTCCTGGACTCCTTCCGGCTCGCGCTCCGTGAGCTCCTCCTTCGTTTTGGCCAAAGCAGCGTGCTCTTGGCTGTTGCTGTGAGGGGGAGATTGGCTGGAGGTGCCTGCAAGGTGCAGGTGGGTTTTGCAGCGTCTGGGGTGTTACTTCACTCTGTGGAGCCTACCTTGAAGAGATGAAGCAACCGAGACCTCATCACGCTGGCAGCAGTAGTGCTCTGTGACCTCCTTTCAAAGCTGTAGGAAACCAGCAACAGGGCATTGACCAGTGCCTCGTGCTTCCATCAGCCCACGCAGCTCCTCAGGCGCTACTGTAATTTATAGCTTGCAGTGGATAAACCGGGATTGATCTGTCCTCTGTAAAGAATTTTAGACTCATCAGCTCTTGTTCACTGAGCCCTAAAGGTTCTTCCAACAAAATCGGAAAGGACTAGGAGCACAAGAGGTGGTCTGGACATTTCGGCCCACTCTGCGCAGCCTCCCGGAGGGGTTTCTCTCCTCCTCTAGCTGGGCGGGAGGGAGGCAAATCCTCCGTTAGTGAGGTGCCCTAAATACAAATCTGTATTTCTTCTCCACCTCCCAGCTGATGAGCTGTGAGCTACAGCTTACAAAGGGGGCACGGCGCCAGGCTTGGCACGCCAGCCTCCCTTCTCGCAGTGGTTCCTGATGCAATCTCACACCTGCCTCCCAGTGCTGGTGCAACCGGAGCGTGGCAGCCCGTGCTCACTGCTGTGGCTAAACCCGCTGTCAGAGCGGAGCCCCCCGAAGAGAGGGCCCAGTCGAAGGTCTCAGTGGAGTCAGGCCTTTCCAGAGGTGTCTGCTGCATCCCTGTGGGATTTTTGGGGAGTTGCTGGAAAACAGGAGGTACAGAGAATTTGCCATGAGAAGTGCCGTGCAGTCATTTATTCCCAGCCTCCCGTTGTGGGTTTGTTTCTTTCGGTGCTACCAGGACGATGTGTAGAGTCTCTATAACTGGTTCTCACTCATCCACTATTTCAGGATCTAGGTGTATCTACTTGGTAGCAAAAATTTATATAGGTTAATTCCCACACTCCCGATGAATGAATCATTAAGGGAACAAAGAAAGGTGCCTCCTTTAAAGTATCCCTGCCACCTGCATTATGAACATACGCCCAGGTTTACCTGTGCATATTTAACCCCTTATCAGAGCAAATTAAGTGACAGTCAGCTCTGGCACCGGCTGCACCTCTGACGTGGTCCGCAGGAGGAAACGCGTCCCTGCGCTTGAAAGGGGTGTGCAAAACTCCAAAGAACGCTGAAAAAGAAAACAAAACCCCATATCGGATTCATTTAACTGCGAAGCTTGACCTGGTATGTCCCACCTCCTACACCCTTGTGTTTCCTGGCACGTTGAGGAGGAGCAGTACCCCGCAGAAATGCTTAGCGTCTGGCAAAACTGAGCTGGGAAGGCGTGCCTCCCACTAGGAAAGCCCAAAAGCCTCCTTGCTGGTAACTGATGAGCAGTTTGAGTGGAGCAGCTGACGGTCAAATCCCAGGGATGCAGTAGCTTCCAGGGAGAGCAAATTGTCTCTTCCTGAATGCAAGTAAGAACAGCATCCCCTTCAGCTGAGAACTGCAGATTGGCCTGAATTGCAAGGGGGAGGAAGAGGGGCGGCTGTGTGTTGTTCCCACTTCACTGGGCTGTCAGTATGCAGTCTGCGAAGAGGTGTGCCCCAAGGATGTGAAAGGAGATAAGCCGCTGAACTGTATTAGCACATTAAAGAAAAAACAGTGGGAGCTTCCAAAGGATGGCAAAGGTTCAAAACCTGCTCACAGAAGCACATAGTTGTGGATGATTACTGCAGCACACTCCTCCAGCCGGAGGTGTGGCAATGTAGCCTGAGATGAGAACCTAGCAGAAAGTGAGTAATGCCAGTGCCATTCTTAGTAAGGAATCCTATTTTTAGTACGGATTGGCTTGGGATATAAATGGCTTTAAAATCAGAGAGCCAGTGAAAGGAGAACCCCAGTGAAAGGTGCTGACTGCAAAGGTAAAAGTACGGCCTCCTGCTGCGGGGGACCCCGAGACACACAATGGCAGAAGCCGAACGGCGTAGGCTCTTGGGTCCGGCGCTCTGTCCTTGCGCTGTCGCAGGCCCCTTTCTTTAGGTGCCGTTAGAGGCAGGATCCTGAACTTTTCTCTTGGTCCCTGCGCTCTGCAAGCGCCCAGTGTTGTGCAGTGCTGTGCAGCCAGGAACTCCTTTTGCCGGCCGGGGCACAACAGGACGTGAGGCAGCAGACCAACACAAAAGACTGGTGTCCTTGTGTCGCATCTAGCTTGCCTCCAAAGGAAGAAGGACAGAAATGCCATCTTTTCTTTCCGTCAGTGAATTAAATACAGAGAGGCAGCACTGCGGTAAAATTTTTCAGCGCACCTGACGCTGGACGCTCCGAAGGGTTCAGTCGCCTGACGCCTGCTGAGTTGCTGGCACTGAAGGGAGGATAGTGCCTAAGTCCTTTTGCATCCCAGGATACTTAGAAAATGAAGTCATGCAGGAACAGTGGCCAGTGCTGCTATCAAATGATGTTCGCTGCTTGGATCACTGTAAGCAAATTCTTGTCCTTTGGGTGTCGAGTGTGTTTCATAGGTTGGCTAATTCTGACGGGGGCGACAGGCCGTCTGCTAAACGGGTTGTGTTATAACAGCTGCAGTCTTTGCCAGGCCCAGCTTGCTCAAGGCAGGAAGGACTGAGAGGAGTGCTGCGGAAGTTTCGTTCTTTCTCAGGGAGAGGAGGTTTGCCTTGGAAAGACTGCGGCGCACCCTGTTCCCTGTGGGTGATGGCTGGAAGGGGTCAGCAACTTGTACTGATCCAGCAACAGTCACAGCTGAGGCTGTTGCAGTGTTACTGGTACGCAGACGCTGTCTGTGTGGAAGGGAATGCCACCGCCTTCGGAGCTGAAGTTCAGTGCCCTTAGTCAGGGCTGTGCTGGACGTAGTTGGGTCAAACAGCCGTTCCTGTTCCAAGCCGTTCGCAACACAGCTGTTCAAGGCCAACTCCGGCAAGCTCCGCTTCCCCCTGCTGCCCCTCCGTGCCCTGCACTCCGCAGCCCTTCTTCCTGCTCCATCCGTCCCCTCCCCAGCGCTGGAGCAGAGGGTCCAAAGCCTGGGAGCCCGTATTTGCCTGAAATGTGTCTTCAGAGGAGGAACACTCGGGGTTGCTGCTGGATTGAGACCAACTCCCGTGTTTGCAGCGTACCGTACAGGCACGGGGAGGAGCGGCCTCTGCGCGTCCCTCAGGGATACCCTGGCTCTTTGCAGTGCAGCAAAAGCGAGACATCTCCACGTGCTCTGTGTGGGTGTACGTAGACCTTCTGCAACTGTGTCAGCGTCCCAGGTTATCCAGAGCTTCGAGATGCCTCTGCCTAGGCCTTCTCTGTATCCCCAGCTCTCCAAAGAACACCGACAAGGCTCTCAAACTCCAAAGCTGGCTATATTAGAACATAAACTAGAATAATTAACTTCTTGAGTAGAATGAAAAGTACAAAGGGCGGGTTGAAAATGAGAGCTGCTGTGGGCAATAACACCTCCCCGCTACACGCAGACACCTTCTGTCCTTGCAGGGGCTTGCTTTCTGCCAACCCGGCGGCTCTGGATCACGGCGAACTGCACAGTCCCTTCTGCCCCGCAGGAAAAGCAAAACCTCTCTTTCTTATCTTTGTGATAAGATAGGTGTGAGGCCGGTCCCCTCAGCAGCCTGCCTCCCCGAAAGAGCATAGCGCCCAGACGACAGCCAAATAGGTGAAACAGATACTGTCTCTCAGTGTGACTCGGAAATGGACAGTCTGGCCGGCGGTCTGTACCTGTGTTGCAGGCACGGCTGGGATTTCTGGAGATCGAATGCCCTGACTCATCTGTAGGACATCTAGAAATCCTGAGCAAATGTCCAGGCGCCTCACGTTCTACTTGGACACCATGTCCCAGCAAAAAAGGAGGAACGAACCAGGGAAACCCTGGCAATTTGTGGGACCTACCGTGTGCTGCGTGCCAATCTGACCTGCGCGCTGCTCTGGCTGTCACTTCAACTCCGTTAAAAGACACAGGGGTGACTTTGCCCTTCTGGTTCTTCATGGTCTTTTAGCGTAAACGGCAAAAGAAAACCTCTCTCTCCACTGTCGTGAGACAGTCCCATGCCTGAGATCCAGGGCACCTCTCAGACTGGATTTTGCTTTAAGAGCAGCGGTTCGGCTGTTGAAGGCAGAGGGATACAAGAGGCGGGTGAGAAGGGAGGTGGAGAGGGAATGGCTTGGGGGCTTCTTGTTTGGTTTTCCCTTTGCCGTACTATACTAGAGGTGCTATTTGGGATTTCTCTCCTTTTCTGCTTGGTGGGTCGTGGAGCAAAATTAGGAAGTTCAGTCAGGTGCGGCACTTACCAACTTGTGGCTGGGCAGTGAGGAACCGTAGCCTGACTGAGACCACGTGATCGGGAACTTGTTCTTACGTGCATGAACTCTATGTGGTTATTGCCATCACTTTGTCGCTGACGACTGCCCTTGGAGAGGGGGAACTTCGCGGAGTGAGGGCTCTCTTTAGGGGCGTGCAGAATGGCGACCGTCACTGTGAACGGAGGGTGCGTTGCTCTGGTCCTTGCTGGACTTCCCTATCTGCCCGTGGAGAGCCCTGCACGCGTGCGGCCCGTGTGATGTGCAGCGCGGGGGTGAGCAGCGAGGGCCCTGAGTGACCTCCCTGCTGTTCACACGTGCAGCGGCAGCAGATACAAAGCTCACGTGAGAAGGTTCGGGTATGCGAAACAATGGGTGTGATCTGAAGGCTTGTGTGTTTGCTTTAGAGGTAAAGAAACACAGCCTAGTACTTCAAGCGCTCTCCTTCGATTAGCGTGTGGTCTCACACGGGGAGTCTCTGCAGGGGAAGTTCTGCCCTAGGATCTGGGATCAGCAGACCAGGTAACTGGTAAAGTGCCTAGCTGCTGATCGCTGGCCACGAGTGCGGGCAGGAGGTATTTCAGGGAGCACGCTGCTTTTCTTTCTTCTGATCACAAGGGCTGTCTGGCAGATCCGTGACATTAATCCAGGAAGGAAAGAAAGGTTGAAAAAGGTCCACTTTCACCCTTCTCAATCCAAAATACGTTATTTACTTTAGAAATGATCATTCAGTTTTTACCAAAGAAAAATCTTTTTCTTCGTTGCTTGTAAGATGAAGAAGTCACTTGAAGAAACACAATCTTTCGTTCTGAGTAGAAGACGACGTTTTGTTTGACCTGGAGTTTTGTCTTTGGGTGCGTTTTCATTTGGGTGAGAACGCAGGGGAATACCCGCTGCGAGGCGGGAGTTCTGCAGGCTGCCCGGTGGGCACGGAGCACAAAATATGTATGTGCGGGTACCTACCCACTCGTTCACTCGGTGCCGCACAGGATTTGAAGATACCTTTGTGTACAGTAAGGTGACCTAGGCGTATGGCTTTGTCTTTGCTGCTTATCCACCCAAACACACCTCAAAGCAAAACGCAAGGGACTATAAAAATAGTTCGGGATCCTTTAAGGCAAAATACAGGTGCAGCGTAACCGCATCGTTTGGTCTAAGTTTCACAGGTGACAGAAGTCCCGCTGAAATCTATGGTTAAATTTCAGAAGCCCGGAGCACACCCTGAAGTCGCTAACTGTGATGTTTCCCCACTGATCTCAACAGGGCAGAGTTGGGCCCATGCTGAAGACTTCTGAAAATGCCGCTCCGCAGTTGTGGATCTGGTCCCGTCGCGTCTTGCGAACTCAGTAATGTTTCACCACTGCAAGGTCTGTCAGCTGGCGGCTCTACTCGTCTCCAGCGTAAGTGTTTAACAGATACTAGTTAGTAACTCTGTCTACAGCAAAATTGCTGCAAAGGCCGAAGCTTTTAGTAAGTAATAAGTATTGTGGAGGATTTGTGCTGCTCTTTTTCTGTGTTGGGGAGACAGGAAAGTACGGGCAGATGGCTGAACTCGTGTTGGAGCAGTTTGGGTTTACCTGGGCAGTTTACAGCATGCTGAGTCCTGAAGTCCGTTTGGTCTTTGCTTCCGCCGTGATTGGATCTGTGTGCAAATCCCTGGGGTTTTCTTAAGGTGTGTTCCTGGAACGAGGGGAGTGAGAGGAGCAAGCCCTGCTGGGCGGGCGGAAGCAGGGTACGAATGGGCTCTTGGTTTCAGTAGGAGACAGTGAGGAAATGCCGTGAGTCTGGGTGTGGAGGAAATATGTCAAGACTCTGAGCCGGGGCTGGATGGCACTGAAAAGCAGGGAAAGCAGGAATGGAGTTTGGTAGGGTCTTGGTGAAGCCGCCTGACAAGTACATCTGAGGTGGAGCAATAACAAGCACTGCAAGGCCAGCCCACAGAACAGGCCTATGATACTGGAGAGGTGGAGACTAAAGAGACGGGCAGAGTTAGGAGCGATACCTCTGCGTGTCGGCGCAAGGCTGCTCTGCTGCTGAGGACAGATGATTTTGGACCCGTAAGTCGTGCTTTTGTGCCGGCTTAAACGTGGAGAAACGGGAGGAGAACGTTTAGTTCGGAAAACTGAATGCTTTGACGTCTCCAAGCAGAACTTGCATCAGCAAGCATTCGGTTTCTGCTGGACTAACCTGGATGTGGCCGCGTTGCTGCAGTGCTGCCTGACCTTCCCCTGCTCTGCGGGGCGAGCTGGGCAGCCAGGCCGTGGTTCTTAACGGTGCTGTAGCCAGACAGCGACACGTGCTCTGGATGTGCCGCAGCACGGAGATGAAAGGCACCGTGACAGCCCAGCTGCAGGCTGAAATAAGGCTTTGGTCCTGGTCAAGTGAAGCCATTTGATTTGACTCAAACTAGCCCCAAACAAATATGCTGGGAATATTAACATTTTGTGAGGCAGTGATGGAATCGCTTGGCTTCCTTTTTTCCCTCCCTTCGCTGTCTATTTGCAGGAGAAGGTACTGCTCAGGAGAAAGGAATGAGGAAAGTGCAAGACATTATCTCCCGATACAAATGACAGGGCCCGTCCTATAGAAAGACTCGTGCTCTTCCATCAAGGTGATTGTGTGCGTCTTGGGAGAGTAAGACGAGTTAGTAATCGTGGCTTGGGCTTGGCAAAGAATGAGCTCTGAAATCCCCGGCCCCTTTCTTCACGAATGGGAAGAACCCGAAATTCCTCAGAACTGATCGAGAAGTGTTGTGACGTGCGGGGCTGTTGGGAACACGGGTGCCGGAGCGGGCCGGCGCGTGTTGCAGTTTTCATGCAGGCATGTGTACAGGAGGTGGGCTTTGGCCTCGCTGGAGCTTATCCGAGGCGTGCGGAGTGCCCGTCGCTTCGCAAGGCCAACTCGCAAGTTGCACACAAGTCGCCACGCATTCTTTGTTGCGGGGTTACTTCTCCGAGCCCAGTAGATTCTGCGCCGGCAGGACTTTGCATTTGTCCGAGTTTTGGTCCTTTTCTCCTTCTGAATCTGAAATGTGTCTGCAAGGGAGTTAAGCAGGAGTACATTTACGCATGCCTGCACTCTCCCACACACGTAGGCAGGCACGACTCCTCTGTGTCGCAGGCTGAACCCAGTTAACGTAACGACCCGGGCACTTCCCTGCCCTGTGCTGGTTGAGTTCTTCTGCAGAGAGGCTTGGCCTTGCTGACGGAGAGACAGCAGGAGGTGCTGCCCTGCTCCCCTGCCGGTCTTCCTGCGGGCTTGGGACTGGCTGGCCTCGCCCCTCCGGAGCAGCCCCCCGAGAAACCACACGGCGCTGTCGCTGGCTTGGGTGAGCGAAGTCAGAAACAGGTCCCTTGGTTCCTTTATCCAGGCTTTACTGAGATATTTCAGGCACGCATGATCTAATGACAGCGTGCTGGCAGCCCAAAGGTGTGGTGGAAAATCTGGTTGAGCACGCTGGCTGAGCTGCTCCGTGGATCCCCAGCTGGGGCATGCTGTAAGGCGCAGCTCAGCACTGTGAGCACAGGAAAGACGAGAGCTGCTTCTCTCTCCCTTCAGCCTGAAGAAACCGCATTTTTCCGTTTTGATTTTTCCCGTCAGCTCTTGCATCCCTACAGAAGGGCCCGCGTGCGTGATTGTATTTCTAGCCATTAGGGGCTATCGTATTTTTACTACGATTATCTCTTGAAGCCCCGCTTGGGCTCAGGGGTGCCTGTTGTACTGCCCCACTTGTTTCCTTCAGATGCAGCTTTTGGAGGCAGGTTCTTCTCTCTTGGCCGCACGGCCTCTCTAGCCCGTATCACAGGCCCGCTCTAGGGTCTCCGGTACGCTGGAGCCCTGTCATCTTAATGCACAATACTGTGAAAGCTCCGAGGGTCTGTCTGCCGGGAATTTGTTTTAGGATCAGTTGTCGTACCTGGGCTGCGACGTGAGCTGGAGACTCGGAAATCGGAGAGCCGAGCAAAATGATGCTAGTAAGGTAGGATCTGCAGCTGCAGCCTCCAGAGGGCCTGCAGGCCAGCCGCCTTAGCGCTGCAGCGCAGGGTGAACGTGGGTGTCCGGCTCCTTAAGGGAAACGGAAGGTGCAGCAATTTTTGTCAACGCCTGTATCAGTCCAGCCCTGGTCAGGCTTCTGGAGACTTAACACGCGTCCTGAGTCGGAGCAAACTGGTGCGGCTGTCCTGGTCTGCTCGGGCCTGTGTGGAAATGCGACTTGGGGACGACGCTTTGATAAGCAAGTCTTTCTCACTCAAAAAATAATTGCACTTTTCTTGTCTCAGATCGAGTCCAACAGCTGCTATTCATTTGTTTAACGTAAACTTCCAACAAACTATAGCATGAGAAGGATGTGGGAGTGCGACTCGGGCTACTCACCAGCAGTGCAAGTCGGATCAACATTAAGGCAGGCTTTGCCACCGCAGTGCCTTGTTTGTGAGCGTTGCTGGCCTCCTTGTTGTCCCCTCGGAACCAAGCCACCTCACCACATAGTGGCAAGGCACCAAAGCCGGGCGTGCCCTGCTGTACCTTGCAGGGGGACGTCGCCCTCAAGGGCGTATTACAGCCTTCAAAGAGGGGAGTGAGGACCCCATCTGTTGTTCAGTTAAAACAAAGTCCAGCAGGGAAACCCGGTGGTGCATTTTGCTCTGTTGTTAAAAGTTCGTAAGGGAAAAAAAGTCTGTTTGCTTTTCCTGAACTAATCGGCTCGTGTTTTTCATGGAAAAACGGAAACTTGTAAATCTACAGAAACTGCATTTGCAATAGCTAGCAAGTGCAAGAAGTTTAGGATTTTAAATGTGTAACCGCTAAGAATTTTTGAGCAAAGGGTGCTAAGGGAAGGGGCGAGCAGCTGAGCTTTACGGACCTCTTAGCTGGGTGTCAGTGTGCAGTCTGACCTGGTGACGCTCGTGTTTCCGTTGGAAAGGACTGCAAGTGCAGCGTGGTTTGGTGCTTGCTTTGGGCTCTCCCCACTTGTTCCGAGGCAGGGAGCGAGGCCGGCTCTGCCGCCGTGCCGTGGCAGGGGGCCGTGCCCGCCCGCTCCTTGCCCTCCGCTGGCTGGCAGGCGAGGGCTGGCCCCGGAGGACGCGGCCGAGGCGCACGGCGTCCCCGCAGACGGGGCTCTCTCGGCCCCGCAGCTGTGTGGGGAGATCAGAGGGACTCAGATAAAGGTCTCAGATGCAGCTGGCTTCATTGGCTTCGTTAGGCTTCTTCCAAAGACTGCAGGGTCTCTTTGGCTGGCTGTCTTTGGGCTGCGCCGTTGTCTGGGAGCGAAAAAACCGAGCGTCCTCTTTCCTGGGACTGGCGAGGAGTGCCTCTGGGTCGTGCTCCTGAGTTTCCGTGCACAAAACCCTTCTGGAGGAGAGGAAATGAGACTGCCAAGCCCAGTGGCTGACACAGGGATTGCTACTCAGGGCAGCAGGTTTTCTTTCAGCTTCCTTGTCTGCTGCCTCGGTTTCCCTGTCTGTAAAATAAGGTTAATAGTCTTTGTCCTGTAAGCTCTTTCCTGGAAGAGGAGGAGGACGAGAGTGCTAGAGCAGCACACCTGGTGTTCCTGATGCCTGTGCGCCAAGGAGGCGGTTACTCATGGAGGCCGTACTGAGAAATGAGAGCAGATTACCTGTGATGCCGGGCGTTGGTGTCTCATCCCTAGCAGAATTTCTTACCCTTAGAGCTGCCCGGTTTGCTCACTTGCACTGGAAGGACTGTCTCCCCCTCTGTAAACGCACAGAAGCGCTTACACAGGGGAAAATGGTCTGTATCGGCGTTCCTCATTTTGTGCTTTTTCCTGGGGTAAACCTCAATATTTCTTTACTTCTGTCCTCTCAGGCACTCAGGGCTCTCCCCGTCTGGGCTCTGGGAGCTATTCCTGCAAACAGTCCCTTTATTCTAGCATGCCTTTACTTAAGCCATCGGAATGAAAACTCACGGGTGACCTGAAAAGGGAAATACAACACCTAAGCCAACAAAGGAGGCTGGAGGAGGACAAACAGCCCGCCTTGCTTTAATTCTGAACGCACACAGGCTGGTCTGCGGTAGGGCAGCGTTACTTGGTACTGGGAAGAGGATTTCATTTGCATTCTCTTTGGCGGGGGAAGACACGTACACGGGAAGCCTCGGGAAACCCTCTTTTAAGGAAACGGCTTTGGCTCAGGCCTGACTCCAGCACGTGGCAGGGGCTTGGAGCAGGAAAGGCCAAGGCCAACTGCACCCTGCACAGCCCCGGGTTTTGCCTGCACTTGCACCCGGGCAGAAGTTTCTGCTAACGTGAGCGGCAGGCAGGGAGGTGGTTAGCGATACCGGCCTTTGGGGCTAGAGTCAAGTAGAAAAAAAAACTGGGGGTCTTCTTACGGAATACGCACAGAAAAGGACGTTTTCCCTATGTCAGGAGCTTGGAGCTAGGAACGTGCTTTTATACGAACCTCTTCGTAAATGGACCATCCAGCAACTTCCGCTGTGGAATCTTGGTCCAGAACTCTGAAACGGTGGCAAAAATCTTCGAGATTTGCTGGTGTAACAGTCAGGGGAAAGGACAGACCGATGGCCACCTGCTCAGGCGTCTTCCCTGCTTGAAGTCACGATTCTCTGTTTGTGACAGCCATCACCTTAGCAACGCGTAAGTGAGAGTTAATAGAGTCACGTTAAGAGGGAAGAGCATGAGCGCACGCGGTTTTTTTTAAATCAAAACTTGTGCAACAGGCACTCTGAGCAACCACCAGCAGAAAAGACACGCACAAGGGTGGTTTCCCATTCCGGAGGTGGGATCATAGCTGGGAGCAAACCTTTTCAGATATATTCGGGCTTTCGCGGGCCTGCTGAGCCTGATGGTTAAAGTCACTCCCTGCCAGCACACTTGTACTTGTATACGCTTGTATTTGATCTCATCAATGCTTATAAATGCTCAAAGGGCGGGGGCCAGGAGGAGGGGGCCAGTCTTTTTTCAGTGGTGCCCAGTGACAGAACAAGAGGTGACGGGCACAGGCTTGAATATAGGAAGTTCCATCTGAACACGGGGAGGAACTCCTCTCCTTTGGGGGTGGCAGAGCCCTGGCACAGGCTGCCCCAGAGAGGTGGCGGAGTCTCCGACTCTGGAGGCGTTCCCAACCCGCCCGGACGCCATCCTGTGCCACCTGCTGTGGGTGACCCTGCTCTGGCAGGGGGGTGGGACTAGATGATCTCCAGAGGGCCCTGCCAACCCTTAACATTCAGTGATCCGGTGATTCTGTATTGCACTGCTCATTCATGACCTAGATGTTTCCTGGGCGAGTTGGGCAAATTCTTCAGGAAAAATCTTGGTTTGGGTGGGTTTTTTTAGTTGGAGTTTCACCGAGGGAACAATTTCTGGGTGAAACTGCCATGGGACGACTCCTCCCTTTGCTGTTCATACAGTGCCTAGGTACGAGACGAGGCAAGACCCGCTCGCTGCTTGTGACAAGAGTTCCATTGTGTTATTTACAGATGGCCAGACACAGGAACTCTCCTGTTGTTTCGCTCTAAAATTTGGGTCACTGTTCCCTCTTTGTCCGTAATCTCCTTTATTAGGCTTAACAATGCAGGTGTCAATAGATCCAGTATCACTGAGAGGAATAGTTACTAAAATCAATCATGGAATTATTACAGCCCCAACCACGTGAATTATACTTGTGCAGGGAACACTGATGTAGTATTTGCATACAAATGAATTTATGTTGTTTATGTTGTGTTGCTGTTTACGGTGAGCGACGATAATTGCTGGGCTGGGCAGAAGCTGTATGGGTCATTTTCAGCTTGGATGCTGGCGGAGGTGAGCCTGCACCAGTGTATTATCTCTTTAACGCCTTTCGGAGGCATTGACTGATTTCACCTACATTTGACACAGGAGTAGAGGTTTTTGCGGAGATCAAGGGACAAAAGGACAGGGGTGGCCGGTGAACTCGGACTTAGTAATTCCACTGCTCAAACAACTGCTCGTTTGGAATTAACCTCAGGAAATATTCTTTCAGTGGGCCCAAACCTTCCTGCAATTACATGGTGACTGTGACACGTTTAACGGAAGTCGTGGGAATCGTTCCGTTTCAGCGTGCTGGACAGGGATGGGGGAACCAGGGAGAACTGTTGGTCCATTCTTGAGAACAGCGCAGCCATACCTCATCACCGTTTTGTCTTTAGAAACTGCTGATCCTACGTGCTGTTTGTAGTTAGACGGAACGTGCGCAGGCCCCGTCGGTCGAGATTAAATCAGATGCTCCTCTTTTTCGGTTTGGAAGGTGCGGATATTCACAAAGGCGTGCTGCAAGCCTCTTTCCTGAAGCGGCTGTCACGGCTGAGAGAGAGGGGACGGAGCGCTTGAGTTACGGGATGGTGACGTCTGCGATCTGCCTTCCCGGCTGAGGACGCTGCATGGAACCGGGCCTTTCGGAAGGTCCCCGCCTGCGTAGAGTGGCTGTGACCGCTGCACCGACAGAGCGGCTGAAGACAGATGCCTTTGAACGTGAGTAGAATAGCCAGAATACGGCAGTTCACGTAGAATGAGAGACAATTTTTGTCGGGTAAGGTTTGCCAGTAGTTTGCAGCTCCTTCAAGGGAGTTCACATCACATCGCGGACCGGTTTCTCATCTGAGGACCATGACGTCGTTCACGGCCATTACCGTGGCAGTAGGCAATCAAGTCTCTAGGCTTTCTCCCTTTCGGCAGCGCTAGAGTTTCCCAAATAAATACGCAACGCGGTTACAGTCACGAAGGGGAAATTAAAGAGCAGTAATGGGAAATACTTGCTTTTGAATGCCAGCGTCACATGGTTGGAGTAATTTCGTGAAGTTTTTCTGTGAAGCCCGGTTAGTCATTGCCATTGTACGAACGTCAGGTCTGTGTCTGCAGGGCCATAAAGCAGAGATTTAACTTCAGGTGGCAGGAGCAGGCCGCTCTGGAAAGGGCACTGCTCACAAAGTGACAAAAGGTCGCCGCATCCTCCTGTAAGAGCAACAGGCTCATTTATACTCAAAGGCTGCTTGTGCAGCACCCCTCCTCTGCCCTACCTCAAGGCCGGAGCGAAATAAAACTTTGCTTGTGATCCCAGTGCGACGAGGAGGGTTCTAGGTGGTCGTTGCTTACAAGCATGTAGCCTTTAATTTCTCCGGTAGGTCAGCGTAGTCTCTTTTCCTCCCATTGGATGTGGAAACCGTTACTCTGCCGTAGGATCCTTTCTTTATCTCTCTGTGTCTGTGGATAAGTCAGGTAAATGAGGTATAGTTTTGTCCACAACACCTTTAGTAAAAAGATAACACCTGTAACAAAAACATACTTTTTTCAGGAAAACTTTTAAGCGTACACCTGACACAGGGCCGGATGAGTTCGTTAGAAGACTCATTATGGTGCCACTGAATAGTTCCGAGTTGCTTTTGTTCTTTCGGATTCAAAACGTCAACTCAGTTGACACTTCTTCTGGACTGCTGAATGCCTTTGTCTGAATTTCCGGTATAACCAGACGTGTTCCTAGATGGAAGTAGCAGGAGACCAGAAGAGATTAAAAACAAGGCCAGATGACACAAGGGGAGGAAAGCGAAACAGGGGAAAACAGTAATTGGGAAAAAAAGTTGATTTTCTTTCCATAAAAATGTTAAGGGCTTTTCCCCGGCACTCAGATGATACGAGGCAGAAAGAGGGAAGATGCATTTTAAAGGTAAAAATAGTGTGAAATAGCTGTTATTTATTATCTTGCTGCTGCTGCTGCTGCTGCTGCTGCTATTGTGGTGGGTTTCTCAGAGGTGAGATTTGAACGGGGAAATGTAACAAAATTAAACCCTCCCCGAACCGAGCCTTTGCCTTGTGCTTCTCGCTGACTAGGATCAGCCTGATTCCAGGCAGTGTGAAGTCTGTTATTTGGCGTTACCTCGAAGGCAAATTTTTATGCCAAATGTGAAATAAAAGGCTGCGATTTACATTTCCTACTTTCCATCAGAAACAAGGAATGTGCAAATTAAACAGAACTTCCTGTTTCCAACCTTTCAGCAAGTGCATGTTTCGGTTTGTGTTCCTCTCCCGTTGCAGAAGGCGCAAAAAAAAAAAGATGCACTTGAAAAAGGATGGATCCTTGCCTTCGTGTTATGTCTGCACGAGTAAGTATCAAACGTGTCTGGACACGACACGATCCTAGTAAGGGCTTTGATTCACAAGTGGGAACACTTTGTGTTGGGACAGCTGTTGTTATTCCTGCCCCAGCTCCCTGCTCCAGCCCTCAGAGGATACCGCCTCCGCTGCAGGGGTGTCTCGGTTGGTCGTGAAGCAGCTGAACTGCCACAGTTTATAACCAAACAAGTTAAAGTGAAGCCGCGCTGGTTTCACCTACCTGACAATGTGACCAGATGCACGAGAACTTCATTAGTGTCAGATCTTCAGCTCATGAATATCCCCCTAAGACATCAGGTAGACACCGCTATTCCAGTTATACCAGCTGAATAATCTGGCGTGCGCTGGGTGGCCCACCTGTGAGAAGCAGCGTTAGGAACCGTGCAGAAATTAGTTGGCGTAACTCATAATAGGAGATGAGATTGTAAAAGAGTCAGCGTTCTCAGCTTTCCACTCCTTCGCCACGCTTGAAGGGGCACCGCTGTGCTAGGCCTTTATGTTAGAGATGGATCACCGGATAAACTTCTCTCGGGAAAAGGCAAAGTGCTTGGACGCTCGAGATCTAAGCCTAGCCGCCTGGTTTCTGGAAGAGTGCACGCAGACAGGAATAGGAATTATGAAGCGCAACGGAGGGCACAAGTCTTGCAACAGAAGAGCGGCACCAGTAGCGACCGGGCCTTGCGTTCGTCGCAGCCGCTGGAAGCGGTGGGGATCGCCCCGCAGAGTCCCTTGCGGCAGCTGGGGATCAGCGGTGGCTCTTGCTGCGCGTCTTTCAGGAGGAGCCACGGGTGACGTGCTGCCTCTTGGTGATATTTACTGTGCCAGGCATCTTTTGACACAGTCCCGAACTAGAGAGTTTGTGAGCCGAAGTGGCCGAGCTCTCTGGGGGGCCCGCCTTTGTGGCACGTGAAGTACGGTGGGTCGTGCCGCAGCCTGTCCCGTAGCGCTCCCGTCCTCCGCGTCGCACTGGAGCAGGCACGGCAGGGGCCGCCGGGGCCCGGACGCTCGCTGCCGCTCCGTGCCCTTTCCGAACTCCGATGCGATGCCTGAGCCGCCCACCCAGCTCCGGGAGAGAACCCTTCCCCGTGGCTAATAGGCTGGTGTTTAAATGGCTGTAATTAGGCTTCAAAGTAACCATTATGATGAAAGGGGGAAATCTCACATTCCTCTCCACGCTATCATTTCAGGGTGTCTGGCAGCACCCCAGAAAGACAAAACTGCATCGCTTGATACCACCAGAGCTACCTGTTTGCAAGGAACGTCTCACCTTTGGTTTACAAAGGCCTTTTTTTCCGGGGGGAAAAAAAAAATCCATGCACTTTTGATTTAAGTGTTCTGTTCTCTCCATTCCTGTGGTTTGTTATCTCCCCAGTATGTAAGCATTTTGCAAATATTTGAGTGGAAACGACAAGAGATAAGGACAAGCGATAATCTGCCAGTGCTGCAGCAGGCATGCCCCTACCAAGCTGCACGGTAACTGCAGGGGTATTTTTCAGCTTATCGTATCCTAGGTCGAGCGTGGTCTTTACTGAGGGCCTGCCTCTTCTATTTACTCATTTATCCGCTGTGAATTTCATTTGAGTATCTGAAATGCTGACGTGTATTTATTGCACTAGTCCTCTTTGTCCTCCGCTCCATGTTTCAAACGAACTGTGTTGCGTAGCAGGAGGAGCGATAAGGGCGATGCTGCTACTGTTAAATGCCGGTACTGGCTTAGCACTGGCTCATTCTGGAAAAGGACCTTTTTCTTTCCGAGCCCCTCCACTCTGGGGGGAGAGCAGGTAGGGGGATCGCCTCTCAAGTGCAGTCCTCTCTGCTGTGCTGTTTGTTCCAACTCCGTTTTGAAGGATATTAGCAGTTTCCATCCTCCTCCTAATTCCACTGCCATAAAACATCCTTCTCACTCATGAAGTAGAATACCTAGATCCACCTTCTTGCCTCCTGGCTAATTACTGTCATTATCTGGCTAGACAAACTTGTCATGAGATTAGAATCTCCTCACAAAACAGGGTCATCTCAGGAAGTTCTCGCCATCCGGTTTTGTGTAAATCAGTCACCTCTGCAGCTAAAAGGCAGCTCGCATTCTTGAGAATTCACACGCTCCCAGGAGGGGAGCAGAGGAGCATTTCCACATCGGAGCGGCTTCAAAAGGCACTGGGCGTTCCCCCTGACATCAGTGGGGCAGCGACTACACCCACTCTCTTGCACCTGCTCAAGGAGTTGTCCTTTAAAGATACTGAAAAGTACTAACCACCTGCATCAATTTCATTGCCTGGACGTATCATTAATGTAATAGAGTCGTTACGTTCTACTTACTGGATCCTTCACCCCTGTGCTTTTGCAGTTTACCTCAGCATAACTCCGCAGCGAGCTCAGGCACGCGGGGCGAAAAGGCGGAAGCCGCAAACCAAACTGGTCATTTTTGTGTGTTTTTTCAGGCTTTGGGTCATTCCAGCATAAGGTCCCAAACTTTAAAAAAAAAAACAAAAAAACAAAAAAAAAAACACAAAAAAACGCAAAGCCCCATGTAAAACAGAAGCTTAGCTTTGCGCTTTGGCGCTATAGGCTATAGGGGTGGCTCGCCCCTAACTCTTGCAGGCAGTAGTCTCTCTCAGGGCTGGTTGGGAATGTAGGTCTCCTCGTGCTTGGGCAACTGAAGAGTCAAGCACCTCTTACCTAATTCCCGTGCTAAGTAGGCGAGCAGGAGGAATCCTTCCTCCCATAAACCTTTGGTGACACTTCGCTTTGCACACTAGCCCGCATACAGCCTGCCGTGCCAAAGAGCAGTATGTCACTAATGCACCAAATAACTGTATTGCGTTTTAACAGGCCTGTGGCATCAAGGAAATTTATATTGCCCCATGAATGCTCCGAAACGGAAATGCGTGCAGTTATAGGCTGCTGTAACTATAGCTACGGCTAAACAAAACACTCCCTTCCTCAGCTATTGTAGCGACCTCAATTAGGGATGGTGCCGGCTCTCCTGTACATCTGCGATGCTTCAGTGACCTGCCTTAAAAAGATGATTGTCTTCTCAGCTATCTGCTCAGTGTTGTCCCTGTGCAAGAGCGGACCGTCCAGAGTACAAATTCTGGAGGCAGCAAGTTTCCGAATTAGTTCACCTGGGAACAGCCAGCCACAGAGAAATGGGCTCTCCTGGAGAAGCCTGGTGAAACGCGACAGAGACGAAAGTGGCTGGGAACAACAGAGCTGAAAGAGGGCATGGTAATAGCCAAGGAAAGATGTGCTGCGGGCGCTGGAGGCCCTGCAGCCACCCTTGGGAGAAGGGGGCATCCGTGCCCGGGGGCTGGAGCTTAGTGAGACCAGCCAGATGTATTGGATGCCCATTGTGCATTCTGTTAATTGACTTTCGCCTCCCTGTGCCCTAGTTTCCAGATGAATAAAGCGAGGATGGCAGGCGTCTCCTGTGCAGAGTGCTTTGAGATCTCCTGATGGAAAAAAGCTAAATTAAAACATGGGTTTGTGCAGCCCCCATGCCAGACCCTGGAAGCAGCCTCTCATTCTCTAGCAAGAGAGACAGCGCTGCCGTGGAGGAAGGCTGCGATGAGCCAGCAGCTGATGTCAGTTCTCTCGTTTCGCATGCGAGCGTGTCTCTAGGCCTTGCTGCGATCCACTGTTCAAATTGTACCTTGCAGACCAAACCAATTATGTTCTCCTTGAGCTTTTCTGTGCCCTTCGTCCCCACGATGCCGATGTATTTCACAAGCCTCTTGTTAAAAAGCCCAGAGACGCTGGTCCCCGTTGTGCAGACTAAACGGAGGCTGGTAAACACTAAGCGTAAAAAGAAGAACGTTCTTCCCGTTCAGTGACCGAGTTTCCCACATTTCCGCAGGAGTTGTGCAAGGCTGTGCAGTGAGCACTCGGCACAGGGGTGCGCGCACACACGTAGGGAGCAACCCTGAAAAACTCCGGTTTGTTACGTTGCTCAGCAGGGGCAGGGTGGTTGCCAAGTCCTCGGGGCAGCAGTCGGCTGTCCCAGTCCTTTCTCTTCCTGCAGCTCCCTGCCTCACTTGCACGTTACTGTCCAAATTCAGCAGATGTTGCGGCTGGTATGCTATGGACAACAGTCGTCTCCTCTGATTCATCCTTAGAGCAGGCCCTGTCCTGTGCAGGAAAGGAGGCAAAAATAAACTACTACCTGTGTGTGTAATGAGGCTGTTTCATAATGCGTGCACACGAGACAGCCAAAGGAGGATTGTACAGACATGCTATTTCCAAAGGTACCCAAATAAATGAAGCTTCCGACTTCCTTTATAATGGCCCTGTTTGGACAGATTTGTGACCTAACCAGCTCTGGGGTGAATCCTACTGCTCGGCAGTCTGTACAGCTTGGGAGTGAGAACGGCGGATGAGGGTGGTTGTCTTAGACGGCCGAGCCATTCCTCAAGCAGTCACACTTCAGCACCTTTGTGTAGCAGGACTGTGACTCGCCGCGGAGGAGGAGGGGAGGGTCAGAACCGAAAAATGGCTGGACGCTAGTCAAAAGGTCTGTCAGCTCAGCTCGGCTGGTCCTGGAAGAGGCTTCATCCAAACCACTAGCTCTTAAATCTAGTTTGTGTGCCCGGGGCGCAGCAGCTGTAGCAGAGGATCGATCTTCCTCCGGGTTCTCCGCTACAGCTGAGCCGGCTTTGCTCTACGACACGGGCTGCTCCTAGAGTTCAGTCTGGACCTCAGCATCCCGAACAGTTGAAAGACCACTGGCCCACTTTGATGCTACAAGGTGAGACGTGCTTTGCCTTTAGAGTGAGGCCACACACGTCTGAATTCCTTCTCTCAGCTCACTTCTTGGTATTAGCGAAGGGCAACAGTTAGATCAGCAGATCCTACTCTGAGAGCACCAGATGTGTAAAAGGAGCAGGTTATTCCTGTCTCCTAGCGAGCAGGGACTGCGCTGGCTGTGACGGCAGTCTGGCTCTGTTGGACGGGGGAGTCAGAAGGGTAAAACAGACAACGGAACACCGAATGGTGACGGGCCGCTCCAGCAGCAGAGCCTGAGGGAGAAGGAAAAAGCCCCAGTTTACAGCCCGCTGGTCTAGGTGCCTGCCTGAGATAAAGCGCTGCTTCAAGTCCTGTTCTGCGGGTTTCAGGTCTCAAGTGATTCGTTTCTCCCAGAGCCGTCTGGCAGAGCGATGGGGCTGCTGACCTCCCGGGTCGTGGTCCCCCTTCCTCCACATCACCTCCAGCTCTTCTGTTTGATACCATCAGGGGAGCGGGGGCTTCAGTGCTGGCTTCTGAGACATGTTGCAACTCTCAGCACCTGTAGGGTGTCGAGGCCGCGAGAGCAGGTATTTCTTTTTGTCCTGACAGGGAGGGAGAGGCCCTCGAACAGCGCCCTGAGAGGGCTAATTGCTGCAGTGTGTTTTCGCCTGGGGAATGATTAAACAAAAATTTGTAACCTTTGCTTAGGTATGAGGGGAGACAGAACCTTTAGTCTGTCATCCTCCTTTAGAATTCTGCAGTTAGGAGCTCCTGCAAGCTAGGCAAGCCCCCCACCACTAGCGTTTAGTCCTCCGGAAGGGATGGGAAGAATTTCTTGGTTGCTCCATCTCTTGACTCAGGCACAGCTCTGTGTGACTTGGTCTGATAAGCTGGAAAAGTGGGACAAGGCTGGCTGAAATTGGCCCTTTCGGCCTTTACCCGACAGGTGTAGGACAGGGGCCAGGTTCTTTCTGTTGCTTCTGGAAGTGCTTTATCATCTGCAAGTTGGAGGGATTTCACTCTTTGAAACCGTTTGAATATGAACCTGTTGTTCAAATATTCCCCGAGCCAGGACTTCCTGCAACATTGTTGCAGCCAATGAATGACCCAGTGCAATTATTTGTTAACTGACCATTTGTACCAGGGGGATGCCCAGCAATCTCTGCTGCTTACGAGCAGGAAGATAAGGCCTGCATCTCTACGCCAGGAAATCATCTCAAGCCCCACATCATTTAGACCCTTTAAGTGAGTTTGTTGCTGCTAATCCAGCTGTAACTGTAGTACCGCCTGAATTGCTCTGACTTCAGTCCTTTCAAAGCACGCGTCCCACCATCACGCCCCGCAGAAAGTCAGTCTTGGCTGTGTCAGCCGTCAGGGGAAGTGGCCCTTTCTCACCAGGGAGCAATCCCTGTGCAGCCTGGAAGGGCTCTGAAACCTACATTTGGGCTGGTGGAGAGTGTCAGCGAGCTGTGTTTAGTTTTGTTCTCACACAGACACGCCATCCTGCCACCAGGAGCAAAGGACCTCACATCTCTGTCCGTGAGACGGAACAAGTTAGATTCGGAGCTGTGCCTCAAGACTCTCAAGTCAAACAGGACGCTTCAGAGCTACCTTCTTTATCAGAAACCTCTAGACGGTTCAGCGGCCGCTGTATTCTCTGTGTTGTCCTACTGCTGATGCACAGAGCTCTGTAACCCTTTGGGAACTCTGGCAGAGAATAAACAAAATGTATGGACGCACACAGCAGCCCAAAACAAAGTCACCTGTCAGCTCAGCTGTGTAGGTTTTGCACTGGAAACGCAGAATAAATCAGACATCAAGCTGCTAGTGTTGGACGCACAGTACCCACGTCATCCATGAAAATTGCTAGGTATCCACCATTATCTCAGCCATGACGAGAACAAGAGATCATTTGTATTCTGGCATTAATTAAGGTATACTTTTTTGTGGAAAACTCTCTACTGGCCTTCCAGTGAAAACAGAGCAGTTTCTTCTGTCTGCAGACCCCAGCGCTCACAGTTTGTGGAGAAATGAGTAATTTCAGGGTTTGGCGGTTCATCAAATGCAAAGTAAAAGCACTTTCTAATCCCCAGGCTCAGGTCAGAGGCGTGAGGTCTTCCCAGGAAGGCTGCATCCCTCCCTGCCTTTCCTGCGCCGTTGACTCTTGCAGAGGGATCGCTGCCTTCTGCAAGGACCGTTTGGGTTTATGCTGGGAAGCAGCGCCCCAGCGCAGACAGCCTGGTACTGCACGCCCTGCCTTTCAGCCTTCAGGCCTGCGTTGAGGCACCTGCCTCCCAGGAAAGAACATACCCTAACATTTTCTCTTCAGTCGGCAGGACCTTCCCGCCAGGGCAGAAAGCTGGTTAGCGCTGCAGGGCTGCGGTCACCCGCAGTTGTCCTTAACACCATGGCAGAAACCTCTTGCAAGTGCCCTGGATGTAGACTTGCCTTTCGGTGTCTGAGGGAAACTGCGTCGAGTGCATTTATCACCCTGATGAGGCTTGGCCGCTACCTCAAGCTGTTCGGGCGGAACGGGCGAGTGTATTAGTTACGCATCGCAACTGGTCCTTCACAAGTCTCGTGCACCTGGTTTGTGGCAGAAAGCACTTCCCTGCACCCCGGTTTCTCTTTCTGCCGTGGAAGAGAACAGCATTGGTTTCCAACACCGCCTCAGCCAAAACACCTGAACACCTTGCAAGGTTTTCTTGTTTTCGGGCACGCTACTTCCTTCTCCTGTCTGGAGGATTTAGAGTTTTGCCCCGGGGCGGCTGATCTCCCTGTGCCCTCTCCTTGCTCTCTTATCACTTGCTAAAGCCGGTCCCAGCTGGGTCGACCCAGGGGAGGGTGATGGGGAGCGAGGGACAGAGAAGAGTTAATGGCGCGGATGTAAAACCACAGTGTAGCTGAGTGTTTGTTCAGCACTTCACGAACTATAAACGACTCTGGGGGGGTCCTGGAAATAGAGATAAATGAATCTGGGTAACTTCACAGACCAGCATTGTTGGTTTTGGTGGGTCTACAAGAGTCCTCTTCCCCGCTGGAAGCTGTGTCGCCACACAGTAAATAGCAGCTCTCCCCTGGGCTGGACACTGGTGCTTTGCATCCTGGCCCATTTTTGGAAATGACCACGTCAATGCAGAGGCAGTGGTCAAATGTTTATTAGCTTGTGAGTCCAGGAACAAAGATGTTACCGGGACATGGTCACGTGCCTTCCTGGTGATCACAGTACTTGAAATCCAAGTTACCGTGACGCACTGAGTTGAAAAATAAAGAAGGATCCAATGAACAAAAACTTGCAACACCCAAGAAACACTTCTGGGGCTGAGTCCATCGTTTTGGGATGGTATATTCCCTCTGCTTACTGACAGCGCGTGGTTCTGCCAAGCCGTCTGGTACCTTGAAACCTGCTTTGTGGAGAAAAACATCTCATCGCATCCTAACGCCTCGTTGTTGGCTCTTAACTAAGGGCTGTGAAATGTAGTTGTGCCCTGTGGCTGAAAGGCAAAGAGAAGAAACCATCTCGTCAAGCCCCGAAGTAACACCGAAAACTTACGTGTCGCAGCAAATGGGCTATATGTTGAAGAAAGGGAAAGGGGAAGGCAGGAGAAGAAGGAGGGGAAAAAAAAGAAAACAGGAGCAGTGACATAACATACACACCATTATGTTCACTAGACTTTGACGATCCCGCTTCGAATTCTTCTAGGCAATCCTTGAACCAGTTTATACCTTGGACTTTCCTTTCTGTTCAGGCTGTGGCAGTGAGTTCCGCAGGTAAGAGATGCACAAAAAAAAGTGAAAAAGAAAGATGGCTCCAGCGAGCCATTCAGGCAGCAGCCTTGGAGCAAATCGCTGTGTGGAAAAGCTCTTCTGTTTCACAGCTGCAGTCTAAAAGTTACAATTATTTTTGCCGACTTCTTGTGTTACGGGAAGAAGTGAAAAGCCATTCCCTGCTTGCATTCTCTGCTTCACTCCAGAGCTCTGGCACGTTCTCCTTCAGTTGCCTTCTTCTCAAGTGAAGGAGGCCTAATCTGTTTCTTCTCTCTTGCTGCGGAAGCCATTTTATGTCCTTCATCAACAGTGTCACCTTAGACTTTCCTAGTTCTGAAGAAAAAAGAGTTCATAGCAACGGGACGACTAAGGCTGCAGGTGGATTCAGGATGTTATCACATTATTACTGCATTTCTTTGCTTGTAAATGAAGTATATTTGATAGGGGATTGCTAGGACAACAAGCATGGCGCTCTTCCCTGCTGTTTTATACAGCACAGCGTAACTGAGCGCGCGCACTCAGAAGTCACTCGTAGAGCCCTCAAAAAAACTCTTAGGGTTGGTGTGAACGCCATGAGACATGGTATTTTAGCCTACATATTTTGAACTGCAGTTCTTTGCTAATCACCTTTCAGAATTCAGGGGTCGAGCGTCTTAATAGCTTTCCGTAACCCCGTGGGCTAAAAAGGTAGTTCTTCCTTTCTTTCTTTACAGTCAAAGGTGGGAATCTCATACGAGTGCAGGAGCTGCAGCTGTAAAAGGGCAAGGTTGCTGGGAGGTGAGGAACGCTGTCAGCGTAGCTGGTGATGCCACAGATTGTTTTCTGCGCAGTGCTGGACTGCACCCTCCCTCAGCCTTCTGGGAAGCCCAGGCTGTGGATTCCTCTTTCCAGTTGTGTTTCACAAGGCCTCCTTTGTGGTTGAAGCCCGTGTTTGCCACCCCTGAAAGTGGTGACCATACCAGCCTGAGCTCGGGGGGAACAGCAGTAGGCTCCGAGCTGGTGAGCAGGCGGCCCATTACGCGGTGTCCCAGCCTGTGCTCATTAGCTCTGGCCCTCTTCTCTGTCGGCAAGGATGTAGTTTTTCCCGAGGACCTGGCAGCCCTTTAAGCTGCAACACTTGACATAGTTTAAACAAGTATCGTTGCTGTCATTAGGGTATGACCCTTCAGCCAAATATACCCAGGGCAACCGTCAGCCGGTCTAGGGCTCCTTCTCTGGAATAAATGAAACTGTGGCTCCATCTGCGTCCCAGGACTTCACCCCCTGGGAAGGACAGCTAAAACTTTCCTAGTCATTCGGACAGCGTTCCTCCTGCTTCCTGCTCCTCCTCAGCCCCACAAAGTGAAGAGCCCGTTTTCAGTTCCCCTCTGCCGCGGCCAGATTTATTAAAAGCGCGGGGTGGAATGCATTCTGCTGGCATCACACCTGCTCAACACACTCGACAAACGGGCAGACTGAGAAACTCGGAACACAGAAAAGAGCCCGTGAGCTGGTTTCTGTTCAGACAGACGGACAGACCTGCAGTCTTACAGAACAAAACCTTTTTCCCTGTCCTCTCGGTTGAAACCAAGCTTCCTCACTCAGCTCAAACCTTTTCTTTTGTACAGTCAGAGTGACCTCTCACCTGGGGCTTGCCTGCCCAATTTGTAAGCCCTTTAATAATGATAATCCATTATCCTACTTTACACATCAAAACGCACACAGGCTCCTCCCAAACGAGAGAACTTGGCAGATGAACCGTGGGTAAAAAGCACAATCATTTATACAAATGATGCTGATCGGGGTGTCATTTCTCTTTCTCCTCGGCAGAAGGAGAAGTCTTCTTCCCCTCCAGACCTTACAGAATCAGTGTTTATGATGAATCACTGCAGCATTAGGTTTATCCAGACACAAGGTCCCTCTGCTCTGGACGTACCGTGTGCTAAGGATGCAGCTGGCAAAGCCTCGCTGCGTCCCAGTGTCTCTCGAAGACCACTTCAGAGACGGCCTGGAGCGGGAGGCTGGATCGGGCTCTCCCTTGCTGCAGCATCGCGTGTGGCGCTCTCGCTGCGTCGTTGCCCTTCGTAACTGTCCTAGTTTTTGTCTGGGTCTGAAGGTAACTCATGCTTCAGGTGATTATGGAGCATCTAACGCGAGAAGTCTCTAATTTGAGATGAGGATTAGCTGAGTGTCTGTGGCGAATTCTTCTTGGGGGAAACAAAATAATCACAGTGTGTTCCAGCCTCGGTTAGAGACTTCGGCCTCTGGTGTCGTGTTGGAGTGGGTGGTAGGACATGACAGTGAACCTACACACGCTGCAGTCCCTCATGAGCCACAAAGAACGTACGTGAGAGCTCCTGCGCATTCTGGGACTGGAAGGGGGGAGGGGGCCTGTCCTTGATGCCGACGGTGCACGCAGGGGACGTGCTGTGCGCTGCCGAGGGGTGGAAAGGATCGTCACTGCAAATACGTGGGCCGTTCTGCACGGTCCTTCTTCATTACGTCCTGCCACTTCAGTTGACACAGCTCATCATACTTGCCGCAGCGAACCTGTTAGCATCTTCTAGATCTATGTAAATTCTGGTGTTGATGAATTCAGCAGCTTCCTCTTGAAAACCTTTATTGGGTGACTTTCACACTGCCCCCACAGAGCCCTGTTCCTTGAAGTCAATGGGAGATCTGGGTGTGGTGAAAAGTCAAGATCAGACCTGTAAATCAGATGATAAAGAGAAGTGAATCAGTAGGAAATGCTCTTGGGGAACAACATATTCCTCTCCCATCAGTTAAAAAAGCACAGGGAACGGCTCAGGAATAGCTTCCCTCTGACGAGTAAGAGACTGTATTTCAACAGCGTAATGGCCTAATAGAGCTTTCTAATAGGTTGAGGACATAAAAGCACGCTTGTGCTGAATAAATTGTTCAGGCCATCTAATAAAACCCTTTGCTGAAGGAGGATATGCAAATTTGCGTGGTTCCTCCAAGGATGTTTGCAGACCTCTTGTGTAGTATTAGCGTATCCTGTGGCAGAGCCCAGTCCCCAGCAAACTGACATGCTGTGCGCTCTGCCCCAAAAGCGTTTGATGTGGCTAGTCAGGGTTCGGGTGCTCAGCCCTAGGGAACGTATTCTGCTGTGTCCAAATCTCTCAGGTACTCTGAAAGCCTCCTGAAATCTCCGTGGCGGGTCACTGTGGAAATTATGTGCCACTTCTGTCTTTTGGATTGCTGACTTTATTTATTTAACGCTATTCCGGCCTTCTTCCTGACTTTCTTCTCCCTTCATTGTTTGGCGTGCCGGTGGTACTTAGCCTGTTGTGGGTCATAAGTCATCAAAAGGTTGCCCGTGACATCACTGCAAATAAAATAAAAGTGCATAAACACATGCCCATGCATGCGGAGAGCCAGAGTGGAGAGAGGGAAATAATGAATGAACGCGCAGGTTTTCACTGGCGGCGGTTGCAACGTTCCTGGTACTGTTTGCTCATGTGAGCTGCGCTGGGACAAGCCGATTCCTGGACGTCGTCCCCAGAAGATGAGGTGGGTTTCCATTAAAAGGCGGACGGGGAAATGCCGTCGCCAGCGCTGGATGCCACCGCGCACGTTGCCGGCGCTGGTAGCATTTCCCGCGCTCCTCCCTTGCCCCTGTCGGCACGGCTCGGCGGCCGCCACCGCCCCTTCGCGGGACCGTCGGCATTGCTTATGGGGCAGTGTCTGTGGAGCTGGGTGCCTTCCCGTGAGCTGTTTCATCATGTTGCTTGAATCACGAACAACAGCGGGGCTAATAAAAGAACCTTTGAATGCTCTGCAGATGGAAGATGTCATACTGGGAAAATCAATCTGCAGATCTGCTCTTTGATGGAATCTAGCTGCAGGCAGATGCTTTCATGTGCGGCAGCATCTTCCCAGGCAGATTATTTCCTTGCTCACGTTGTGTACAGTCGTGCAAGTCCTGGGATAGGCAGCTTCTCGCTGCAGCACCTCTATAAGCACAACGAGAATTCCTTTCTCATCCAGGCTGCTTCCCTTTGAGGGTGTTCTGGGATGGGTGAGAGGGGCAACAGACTGGCAGTGGCCATCTGGTGGCAGGGTTAACACGTAGGGATTCAGCAGGGGATTGCCGGAGCGCTGCAGTCACCGCTCCACGCGGCCCCCAGCGCAGCCCCCGCTGAGGTCAGTGCGGTGACAGAGCAGATACCTAGCGTGCCCAGTCGCCCAGAAGAAAAGGCAGGAAGCTGTTTGGTCAGCATTTCCATCTACCTTCCTCAACATCCTTAAAGTGAAAAAAAAAAAATAAAGTACAGCCGTCTCCAGTGCCAGGAGTGAAGCGACAGGGATCAGATAGGAGCTCTGTTCAGACCGCCGCGCAGAAACGGTCTGGAGTTCTCATCAGAAGACGAGACACACTGAAACACGTCGTGATGCTTTCTTCTATTACTCATTATCGCTTTTACACCTAGAAACAGCATGAAACTCCCAACAGGCCCAATGTTACGCACGCCAACCTCCAAAGAGCCTCCATAAATAGAGAAAAGGGCATTCCTTTATACACGCAGATCTGATACCACGCACTGAAACAATAATAAACCCAACCTGTGAACTCGTTATATTTTTATGAGCCTACATTTTGGGCAGGAGTTTCTCTTTAGTGCTATTTTGTTTGGTATGCATTTCCAACAGCTAAAACTAAATATAGTAAATTACCGCCTGATCTCATCTAGCCTGACTCAGCTACTTTCTTCCAGGTTTATTTGTTTTTTATCTGAGAGTCAATTACGGAATATTAACAGCCTTCCACAAGAGAACTTCTAGGCAGTGCCAGTCGGGGGGGAAGCACAGGGAAAGACATCCTGGTGCTGGGGGTTTGTGAGCGGTGTTAAGAGTCTTGCAGTGGAGATTGCCTCCTGGAGCATAGTTGTCCTGACCACCCACAGTTGTCCTAAACACACTTGTTTGCAACCTGAAAAGGCGTTTGTTTACGCGGAAAAGCAACACCGGGATAGTGCCCGAGTGCTCTGTCTTTGGTATGAAAAACGAGCGGATTTTGTCCTTTAAAAAAGAGAAGCCTGGGTTTTTTTTTTTTTGACTTTCTTATTTTACTCCTCATCATACTTTTTTCTCCCTGTTTTGCTGCCCACAGCCCTGGAAGCTGGTTTCCACCAGGAGGTGCCACTGTGCATTACCCACAGACTGGTCCGTTGGCTCTGTTCCACCTCAGGCGGGAGAGGGACTGTTAAAGAAGAAGGAACAGAGTGAAATTCCGCCCAAGGTGTTTTCATTCAGCCATTCCCGAATTCCCATGTAAGTATTGCTAAAATTTAAATCAGGTATTACTATTTGGCAACTCTGGCTTGGGGGGCACGGCGCTGTATAATAGTTTGTCCATCTTTTCTACACAGCACTTCAGTGACTTCCTCGTAAAGAGTTTGGTCTCTTTATTGTTTTATTGTTTGGTCTTCCAAAGTGCAGAAAGGTTATTTCACTTCACATCTCGGAGTTAATGGCAGACAAAAGGAAGTGGGTGTGAAGTAGCTTATACGCACACTGCGAAAACCTGATGACCTTTCTATTTATAGCTCTACTTGAACTTTCATTCATTTGGTGGCTATTTTGGTGTGGCAAACATTCCATCTCCCAGGGAAAGTACGTTTGCAGTGCAGGTGAGCAGGAGGGAGAGCACATCGGTCATGCAGACAAATATTTAACAGCCTAGAGACCATTGCCGTTCCCAGAAAGCATATATAACCAAAGCGATACTCCAGTGGAGCTTCCCCTGCACAGTCACTCAGCTGATAAGCAGAGCGATGTTCTGAGGTAAACCCAACCCGTTTTACTGACTTCGTATCTTTTATTAACTTCCAGATCAAAGAATTTTTTAATGTTCCTGTTATCAGAGGAGTAGGTTTGTCTGATAAAATGAATACCCTTGGTCTCTTGTCCCGTGCTCTGCCTTCTGGGTAGAGAGCTGGCTTACAGGCGTTACAAATCTACAGGTGGGCTTCTTAGTGCTGGCCGAGGGAGTTTTCTTAGCTGTTCGGTCTCACGTCTGTTTGCTCTGGAGCAGCCAGGGTCAGCCCGCAGTCCCGGTCGCTGGGCAAGTCCGTAGCGACCAGGCAGGTCTGAGGTCAGGCAGGAGGGTGGCCCGCGGGCTGGGGTCAGTGCCCGGACCCATGAAGATTGTTACTTAACTTCTAACGTGGCTAAACTGAGGTGGAACAAGACAAATCCCTGTGGGTGGCGTGAAGCAGAAAAGCGTGGGTTTCCAGTGGCCCGTAGCCCAAGAGGGAGGCCTGAACAACCCCATGCCTTGACGGTGTTACCGCACTGGGCCAGGAGCGCACGTTGGCGGGAGCTGGCTGTCTCCAACAGCCCAAATGACCAGGCACCCGTCTGCATCTGTTTGGAACAGGAGTAGTGTTTTGTCTTGAAACAAGCCCCTGGGCCGTCGTTACCCAGAGCTATGCCCTAGTCGCTTCGGTGACACTTCTAGAAGTTAGGGATTGCTCCGGCACTGCTTGCTGGCAGTGGTGGGACTTCAGATGAAGGGGGTGGTTGGAAGCGGGTGCTGCAGAGATGAGCTGGCAGCTGTCCCTAGATGTCAGCTGTATTGCCATCAGGAGTGGTGCAGAAGGTGGGAGAAGCTCTGTGAACCCCCTTTGCCAGCAGGTACGAAATGACGGTAGCTGGAAGTGCAGACAGAAGGGTTCGGTCAGCGTGGGACGGGCAAGGCAGGTGTCCCTCCGGCACAAGCTGGAGCCGTAGCCGTGCTGCGTGTGGCAGGTGCGGTGGCATTGTAGTAGGGAAGGACAGAGTTCCGCAGCAGATGGGCTGCTGGGAGTCTGGGGACGTCCTGTGGACTACGTCATTAACTGGTGGGAATCCGTCTCTGCGCACCTACGATTTCCTCTGGCCAGAGCTGTCTTTCAAAGGCCAACATCTGTTTAAGTCTGGGGCATTTCTTCAGAGAGAAGATGGGTAATTTCAGGTGAAGGCTGACAATCCAGCCTTTGCACTGCTGCTGCTTACACTGATTAGTGCGGATGCTGCCCCGGAGCAGGTGGGCAGTTGCTTGCTGGATCCGCTATGCTGAAGGATCGCTCTAATTGAGTATGGTGGGACTCCCTGGCTGCACTACAGCCATACTTACAATTAACACCTTCCTCTGCATTGCCATTATTTAGCTATCGTAGTGATAATGTCTTAGATCATTCCTTTACTCGTTCACCGGCTTGGCTAGTTGATAGATGATATTTCAGAGGAACCCGGTACTGTTTGTTCCCACCTCCTTTTCCCTTTTTTGTCCAAGAGTAGTTGTACCCACCCATACTGACCTTCTTGCGTACTCAGATGCTCACTGAACACCTTTGCGGACCTCGCTGATGTTGGCCTGCTGAACAGACAAGGCTTCCTGCGGAGAAGCGGGCTGGGCCGTTGGCTTCAATCGAAGCAAATTCACAAAGGAAAATTGCGGCCGTGGCCTGGTGCAGCCCGTACTTCAGGGCCTTAGGTGAAGCACATACGTGAGCAGGCAGAGTGGAGGTTCGTTACGAATTCTGAGTGCTTGTCGTGACAGTCTAAATAATGGTGCAGAGCCAGCTGGGAGAGGGAGCTGCACGGGTGTCGTCTCAATGGGACTTGAGGCAAGCGTTTCCAGAGAACCGTTTGCTAGTCTGTACCGGGCCAACCTGAACCCCATTGAGTTCAGCGAGAAACCAAGAGACTTGGCATGCGTCACTTACTGCGTGACGAAGTATGGATACATTTAGGATGAGGACTTTGGGCAGCCAGGTACTCGGACACGCTTTTCTTCCAGGAACAATTAAGGTTCTTACTGTCTTTGAGAACCTGGCCCTTCACCCACAATTTGGAGACAGCCTGGTGTGTTCTAATGTAACCTCATGTCTCCAGTCACAGGAGGCTCCCGTGTGGTTTTTTTGTGCGTCAGGTATCGCGGAGTGTTAGAAAGGCTAAAAGAAAAACAGAAAAAAAAGGAAAGCAGAGTAGAAGACCACTTTCCTAATTCGTCGCCTTTGCTGTCTCTCCCTCGGAGCACAGAGAAGTCGGCAGAAGAGCATGTGCCCTAGAAGTTTCCTGGATCAGGAATGAAGGGTTTGATTCACTGCTGATAAAGAATACCAGGAGTTTCAAGCCGGCGTACTGATTGAGCGCTCTTGGGACAGGTACTAGCATCTGTCGCAAGCATCTTCCCTTCCTGTGGGAGAGGCACCGCTTGCCGCGTTTTTCCCTCATCTAATCCTGCCTACTCATGCTCACAGGTCTTTGTTTACCAAAGCTGCCTTTACAAGGTTAGATTAATCACTTTAATCAATGTTGTAGCCAGGTTAGGAACCTGGTTGTAACACAGGATGCACTGGCTGCTGCTGAAGGTCTCCTCTCGCTCAGGGTGAAACATTTACATGAAATGTGAACACCCGCCCTGCAGCCATTGAACTGTGGTCTTTATTTCAGCTCAGGGTTTTGCAGGACGTGTGCTGGGCCCGTTTGTATTGGTTTTGTGCTCCTTCCAGAACTTCCCGGCTGTCGCTGGCACGAAGAGTTAGTGCCCTGTTCACCCAGCACCTATCCCCAGCTTCCACCCGCCATCCATCTCCTCGCATCTCGCTCCTGCAAAGCCGCCTCGGCACCTCAGCTGGGACAAGGAGGAATTCACGTCAAGCAGCTCCCCTCAGCCCTCATCGCTCCTGCCTAACCCGCGAGTTTGGGCTACAACTGCCAAAATCTGCTAGTCGGTGAATTAATTGGCCGCTATTGATACACGTCTTCTCTCCTGGTTCTGAACGCAAAATAAGAATGCCTGGCCCATTCCTGATGGATGCTGAGGACATGGATGCAAAATGGCATTTGCTTCAAGCTGTTTGTTGCTTTATAAAAAGAAGTTGAGTACACTCAGTGATTTTGTGACTGAGAGGAGCCTCTTTCTGTTTAATGCAGGGAAGGTCACCCGGTCATTATGTAGGAGGTAATACAGTGGAGCCACTAGTCTCAGTTGGAAGAAAACAGAAGACCCGTTACTTCGACCTTCCTCTAATTGCGTGTGAGTTTATCTGAAGCGGCGGAAGGTTCTCCTCCTAGGTGGAATAATAGAAGGGAGAGTTTTATTAATCCTTTTCTCCAGTCGGTTTGCAGAAGCAAACAAGTTTGCCAGCGCGTTGTTCAGCAAGCGTTGCGCTTTCTCTCCGCTCTGGGGTTAAGATCTGAGGGCAGAAGCAAACACTGAGAAGCGAGGTGTCCTGTGACTATAAACGAAGATGTGTGTATTGATACTGACATCTCCTATGGCTTGAGCAATCCTGGGGCGAGGTCATTCGCGCTTTCATGTGCTAGCCAGCCAGTTGAATTCTCACACCCTTATCTATTATACTGGCTAAGGCGTCGCTCTGTTTTCTCTTCCATCTGCATAACCAGGTGTTGAGCAACTGGAATGTCATTCCAGAAATTCTGACTGGCTTGGGTGTGTGCTTCTCGCAGGAATTACTTCTGGGAATCGCTCAGGAGGGCCAAACAATATGGTTTCCAAAAATTAAGTTACTGTACAGCATGCATTTAAATGAATTGCATAATTCAGCCAGACACGATCCCTCTGTTGTAGAGTAGCAGACTCCTCTCTCTGCCTGCTGTTTCAGAAGGTGATCCAGCACCTAGGAGCTGCGCGCTATTTACGTAGTTGTAATGTTTATTTATAGTTCGCATATGTGCCGGCAGGGAATTAGGGTTCATTTAATATTTTCCATTGTTTCAACGTTGCAGCAGCAACTCTTCATCTTCCCACAGCCCCACGTCTTCATAATTTCAGCCCCGTCATTCATTCCGCTCAGCTACAAGCAGGACACATTCCCAAATGGAAGTGACAGCGCAGCGGGCACAGATGTTGGGAGGGAGCAACCTCCAGCACAGTCAGACACTGCTTTCTGTGGCTCTGGGCAAAACCCTGGCGTGTAGAGCAAAGCCCGCGTCACGGTGAGCAACGGGCAGAGCGCGCAGGAAGGGCTGGGCGCCGGCAGCTGCCTGCCCGCTGAGCCCTGCTCTCTCCGGGCACGCGTGGGGGGAAGCCCCCGCCGAGGGGGCAGAACGAACCGCACGTCTGCCCCCCGCCCAGCCCGAGCAGGAGGGAAGTTAGACGCAGCCTGGAACGGCCGAGTGTGTTGTCTGCGTTGTTGCTGCGTCACGGGGACTCCCTCCGGCTTGGCCCGCACCGCCTCGGTGTCTGAAGGCCACATCTCACTCGCTCGACATCTCGGCTGTTTACAGCCTGGCTGGATTTGGCTTTCAGGCAAAGCAAGTCAGCTCGCTCTCCAGCGAGGAAAACTCCCTCCCCAGAGCCAGAGGTGATCACAGGGATGCTCCAGCCTCACTGCCAGCGTGGCAGTCCTTGGCTGTCGCAGCAGCAAAGCCCAGGCTGGGGACGGCTGCCAGAAGGCACGTGGATGTAGCGCAGAAAAACAGAACGAAAATTTGTGCCCTTTTTCTTGACCCGATGGCTTCCCTCTTTAAGCTTCTTTCGTGGTAGTTTAGGGAATGCCAGGGCACCTGACGAGGCAGCCGAGATAACGTGGGGTTCGAAGGGAAGCAAAGCTGAGAACTCTTCGAGCGCCTGTCAATAAACCGGAAGGGTCAGTTTGGGCGCTGGTGGCTCAAGGGCCAGGACACGGAGAGGTGTCTCCTGCGGGAATTGCCCTGCACACTTTTGCCGGCAGGGAGCAGGCAGTAGGGGGCTGTTTGCTCTTAAATGCGACACAGAAGCCAAGGCCTCAGCCTAGCTTATACCTACAGAGCTCCATCGGATGTTATCCGATGGCCCTAGGACACGGCTGGCCTTGTATGTCAAATACGCTCCAAAGCTTGTCTATCTAAGGACAATACAGAGCGTTTAAATGAGGCTATGACAAAAGAAGAGAGCAGGGCCTCTGAGAGGACATAGTTAATGTTCTCTTAGCAAGCCGGTGGGATGACGCAGCTGGGCTGAGGCATGACAACTGACCAAGTCCGCAGAATACGAAAGAAATTCGTTCTGCACTTGTGTGCAACACGCCAGGCATTAGCAATTTTTGTAAAGGCTGAGATTTCCCTTTTGTTAGCGTGGTTCTGCTTATGCTGATTGCCAGGGCTGACGTAAGCAAGTGACTGTGCCGCTGCCTAACCTCGACGGCTGGCTCACTGCTCGCGTGGCTGTGGGGACTCGATCTCCCTGCGGGCTCTCCCACGATGGATCTCGGGGCTCCCTGGGCGGGGGGGGTAAAGGACAACGTGCCATCTTTGATGCTTGAGCTCCCTGGCAGTTAGGTGCAGTGACTGACCAAGGCCCCTCTGGAGGTCTCCTGAGGTTTTGCTCCCCAGCTTTTGCACAGGCAGGGCGACGACAAGGGGAGCTCCTACCTCCTTCCAGACTGTGGCCAAGCATGTGGCAGTTGAGTGAAGAGCGTGAAGTGATAGGACGGGGGTTACGGCTTCAAACTGGAAAAGGGGAGATTTAGATGAGATCTTAGGAAGAAGTTTCTCACTCTGAGGCTGGGGAGCCCCCGGCCAGGGTCACCCAGAGAAGCTGTGGCTGCCCCATCCCTGGAGGTTCAAGGGCAGGCTGGACGGGGCTTGGAGCACCCTGGTCTGGTGGGAGGCGTCCCTGCCCGGGGCAGGGGGGTTGGAACTGGATGATCTTTAAGGTCCCTTCCAACCCAACCCATTCTGTAATTCCGTGATTCTCTGGTTATGCTGGAGTTAGTGGCATGACTTTGTGACGCCTTGAAAGGCGGGCCCCTTCAGAGCGTTTACGGTCGAAGACACGTTCCGCTGTAATGGTAAGGAAAGCTATTCAGTTAAAAGCTTTGCCTGGCAATAGTGCCTCGTACAGTCGGGATATGTTCTTCGCTTACTGTGCAACCACATTTCAGCTGTGTGTTATGCAACTGCTATTAGCATTAATGAGTTACGAGGCTAATAACAGCGATACCGTTCCTAGAAACAGTCTGTCCGGGAACGCACTCTTTTGGACTGGTTAGGGGAGTGAGGTGGACCAGAGGGGACCTGTGTACTGTGACGCTTTATGGGATACTTGGATCCAAACGCAGACACGGGTCTGGTCTTCAGCCACGGACTGCAGAAGTTTTTTTTTTTAAAAAAAAAAAGTGGCCTCTGTCCAGGGTCACATTTGGATTCTGGTTAGGAATAATGTCTCCCGAATGCCGATGAGTTTGATGTCCAGCCTGATGTGGATCTAGGGGACAAAACTTAAAAGCAGCTATTTAAAACCTACTAACTAAAGTGTGAAATAAAATTCACCCCCAGACCAAGAAGATGACCTGTCGTGGAAACCTCCTTTAATCCATATTTGGAGTAAGATGAAAATAGCCGTCAAATATTAATATTTCTAGTAGTGGTGTGCAGAAGTTACGCTTAGAAGAAGCTTTCTGCCTTAAAAGGAGTATCTACAAGGGCCAAGAGTGTAGCATCACCCACCTCTAACAGATCACCGATGTCAAGAAATAGGCATTGGTTTCTAACGATTGACCTTCTAACTTGTTTTGGGGCCAGCAAAGTAAACCCCAGCTTTCTGGGGCTGGCAGACATGAAAATCGAGCTCTCAGATTTGTATTGTCCCTCCAAAGGCTGCGCTTGCTCTCACCAAGGACTATTTGCACGTCCAGACGAGGCAGCGGTGCAGCCGGGTACTTAGCTGCGCAGACCGGTACTGATTTTGCTGGTGCAAAATGCAAACGCCCTCAATTACCCGTAGAAAATCCTCGCCGAGGCTTGAGATTTCTGATCTGCTTGGATGTGGCACTTCCTATCATGTGCCCTGGCAGCTGCGCAGGTCTTCATTTGGAGAAGAGCCCGGAGGGAGGCAAGGGAGAAGAGGGTAGTTGTAGTTGAAAGGCAAACGGATCAAAGGCAGGTGATTAGCATCAGGGCCTCTCCTCGGCACAGGGTGTCTGCGCGCAGCCTTCCCCTGCATCGCACCCAGAGACGGGTCGCTCCTTTGTTTGCGTGAAAGCGTCTCAGGTACGGGGCAGCCTGCGCACGGGTCACACATCAAACAGGCGCAGGCGGGAGCCCGCACCGGCCACGTGGCTGGGACCAGCCAGATGCGACTGGAGATTCCCCAGACGCTCTCGGCCAAACACGAGACCTGAAAGACTGGTGGGAGGCGGGCAGGTAACCAGAGAATAAAAGATGGGGCTCCTGAGCACGTAAACAATAGAAACCACAAAACAACCGCACTTGCTCTGGAAAATGGCACCGCGCTTCCAGGGCCAAACAGCTGGCCAGATGCTCAGCCTCGAAAGCCGGTGACTCAAACCCAGTACCAGCCCCCGATTTGCTGCCTCGTGCCTGAAAGCCACGACATCCTCAACGCTGTCTGTCGCAGAGTGGTGTTAAGGAGAAAATTGCCCCGCGTATCTCTGTCGTCTGCTTTCATGTTGGAGACACTGCATGACGGGCTGCAGCGCTGAGCTTAATGCTGATCTATGGATATAGATGAGGAAGAGCTTGGCTGAAGTAAACAATTACTCCCGAGTAAACTGGGAACAAGGAAGAAGCCTGCAGACTGCATGCCCATGTTCTCACGCTGTTTTGCAAGCCTGAGCAATCTTGTTGCCCGTAGCCAGACTGCAGAAGCGCATTTAGCTGTCTACACACAACTTGGTCTGCGGCACTCGAGGACCCGTGTGCTCTTTTGGGATGTTTGTAGGGACCTAAGGGCTACGAGGTAGCTGGGAGGTTTTCTGAAGCACCAGAGCAGGGTAGGCACTGGGGGCTTGATGAAAAGCCCTCTGCCACATCAGTGCTACAGGAGGTGGTGCTGAGGAGACTCCTGAGCACACGCGCCTCTTCTTGCCTGTCCCCTTTGGGTTGGGGAAACGTCTTCCAAAAGCCGTGCCTTAAGCACATCACCCCGGGCCCGCCTTTCTCTAACGACCTCCTCTAAGCCCCACAGCGATTATAACCTTTTCCAGGTAGAAATTTAGCTGTTGCTATAAACAGGGGGACAGGGTGCTCCCGTGTAAGACAAATTCATGTAAGACACCGTTGGTGTCTCTGACGGCTCTGCTTTAGGCGGGGTCAGAGCTGGACTGGGGCGAGCATGGAGGGAACCCTGCCCTTGGTCCCCGTCTGTCCCCCTGCCCCCGTGCTTTCCGAGGGTGCAGCGCCGGGATCAGGCCGCCCCGTCAGCCATCGGCTCTGCCAGGCTGTGCCATCAGCGCGGTCCCCGTGGCTTCGCAGCGCACACTTGGTACCCTGACACTAGCCATCAGAAGAGGAGCCATCGAGTCTCTGCTGCCAGTGGGAAGGCTCCCTGGAGCCAGAAACCACCCCTGAACCCACGTTCAGGGCTGGAGGCGGGAGCGAGCCCCTGACAGAGCAACGGGGCTGGTGGCTGCTGCGGATGCGATGGCAGCTGGCCTGGGCAGAGCAGGGTCTGCTCTGCCTTGCAGCCCGTGACACCGCTGTCTGCACAGGTGGCTCCCTTTCCATGTCCTCTTTGCTTGCTCCCACTGGGCCTCTTCTCGGGCAGTACAGACTCAGTATGGCGTCTCCCAATCCAAGCAGCAGCCAAGAAATCCACTACAATGGTGCGTGTCGCGTATGCAGAAGAAAGGAGAAATCACTGAGAGCTGGAAGAGGAAGCGAGGTTCTCCTGAAGTCCAGATGCTTGGTGTTAACACAGTTGCTTTCTTCATGCTCCGTTGGAGCCTGATGCTGTGTGCTCTTTTCTGTGCCAGTTTTACAGTCTTGGATGCAGCCTAAAAATACCTTGTGAAGGAATTATTAATTTTTTTTCCTCAGAGGCACAGATGACAGGTGCCAAACAACCACAAAACAACTCTCCCGCCCAAAACTTCAGGTGGAAAGAGGAGGCTTTGGCGGAAAGTAAACCTCTCCTGGGTTCTGCCCATCTCTGGAGATAAGCCACTGGCGTACTTTTCTCTCGTTCCTTCTGCAGATTGGTTGCTGAAGTTCTGCTCTCTAATGAGACCCACTCCCGCTTCGTGGAGGAGGCGAGAGCCTGCATGTGCAAAACGTGGGCCCAACAGACGTGTGCCTGCTGTACTGTCGTGTGCCAGTCCAGAGGGGCAGCGTTCGCCTGCGCGCCTCTGTCTTTGTGGAGCTCCTGGGATAGAAAAGCGACTCTCTCTGCCAGGTAAGGTGCGACAAATGAAAGGCGGTTAGCTGCGGGGGCTGGTTACCGGGAAATTCAGCCTACAGGGCCAGGGGATTCAGAGAGGGGGCCGCATGGCTAACAGGATGGATAACAAACCCCCCCTAGGCCTGCACAGCAGGGCTGCAAAGCTACGTTAGCTTACCCGAGGAAGGCCATGGTCAAGCTTTAAATGCAGCAGCTGTTTGGCCATCCGAGCGCCCTGTTTGCATTCCATACGAAATACTTGCACAGCTCCAGACACCAGTGACCTTACCAATAATTAACAGTGGAAATTTCATTCCCACATGCCCTTGGATAACAGGGCGATTTAAAGGAGGTGTTTTTCTCAGCCTGTCAAATACCTGACAGGGTGTTGTAAAGCTGGTTAATTTATATGGGCGCCGTGCTTGGGATGAACGCTGTTACCTACAACAGAGGGAGTAATCCTCAGTTCCTCTGCCATAGGCCTCTGTGGGACTTCGCCTCCACTTCGCTTGGCTGCGGTTTTTAAAAGCTCCCACCTGATTTAGGATTTTTCACGCAGTTCAGCAGCCAGGCCCAGGAGCGTGGACGCTGTCCGGGCTCAGAGGTGCAGAGGGGCAATATACACCTCACCGAGCTGACCAGCCTCTGAAAGCAATTCCAAGCGTCCATGATCTTCAGGAGAAATCTTTCCAGATAAAAGCTCCCTCAAAAACTGGCGCTCGGTCCCTGCCCTGTACTAGCTCAGTCCCCGTAGGGGAAGGTCCATTTTGTTGGCCATGTTGCAGGATTAAGCGACCCCCACGCCGTGGTGCCGGGCTGTGCGGTGTGTCCAAACGGGTGCGACAGGCGTCGATGGCAGCCGTGCTGGTGTCACACAGAAGCAGCAGGAGGAAAGGCAGGGATGGGACCTTCGTGTGTGAGGCCTTTAGTGGTTGGTGTGCGCACCCGTGTCTTGCCGTTACCCACGAGGCAGGCAAAAGGGTGGTGTGGTGCTCCTGGGCGGCGCCCGGCACTGAAAAAGCAAAGGTTCTCTTGTCTCAGTCAGCTTCTCTTCAGAAAGCCTTGAGATACGTAGCTCGTGGGGCTTTTGGCCCAAGGAATCCATCTGCCTATAAAGAGCATGCAAGGGCCTTCTGTACGAACCGCCTCAACCCAGATCCGCTGCTGTCAGGCCACGCTCGGCGCTAGCGTCGCCATAGCCAACCTGGATGGTGCATGGGTGCACCCAGGTGAACACACCGGGGCTGTAGGGCGTGTGTTTCCTCGGGGGGTGGGTGAGAGAGGAGACACCCGGGTTGTGAGAAAGTGCACGAGAGCAGGTCTGTGGATTCTGCAGAACCAGCCGCCGCTGAAGATGGAAACAAACTGGAGGGATTAGCTCTGACGCTCGCATTTTAACTGTTCCTTCTCCTCCCAGGGCGAACGACTGGCACAGAGATGAAGACAGCGTCACTGTGGGTGGAGCAGGTCGTGGAAGATGACAGCGAAGGCAAGTCTCCACTTTTATCAAATCTCCCCTAGTAATCCTCGCACCAGAGCTGGCTCCCTTTGTAATAACTGCACTAACGTGACCCTCCGTCTTCATTCGGGAGAATGGCTGTGGGACTGGGAGCAGCAGTTCCCGGGCTTGGGGGATGTCAGCTGGAAGCAGGCTGTCCTTGCGGTTGTTTCGGGTGGCAGGCTGGTAATGAGGGAGCCGCAGAGGCTGCCAGAAAGCGCAAGGGCCAGAAAATAGAGCTGGCAGGAGCTGATTGAGAAAGCCTGGGAACTGTTACACCCGACGTCACCGCTGTCACTAGTCCTCTTCTGTAGAACCGGGCAGGCCGCTTAACCTCTTCGCAGGCAAAGTGGGTGGCGCAAAAGTCTCAACTTCTTGTCTCTTCCGGGCGGTGTGTTTTCCCTTGCGGTCAATGGACAGCTTACAAACCTGGTCACCGAGGCATTTGGTGAACCCCAAATGATTGCCGTAGCGAACGCTCACCCTGCAGAGCCTGTTCTGAGCCGCAGGTTTGAATTTTGCAGTATCTATGGTGGCAATACGGTGGTCCCGGGGAAGTCTTGCCACCCCCCTTGCTTCAGGCAGCTTTCCACAGAAGCCTCTTCCCAAACATTATCCAAGCCTAAATTTACAGTCCGGCAGCGTCGTCGCTTTGGGGCCTTAGCAATGGCCCTTGCATAAACAGCAAATCCCCTGTGACTAAGCTGCAGTTTTAGAGTGAAGGTGTTTTAAAGATTAGGACATGTTTGACTATGCAGAACAAAAACAAACGTCTCCTCACTCATGGACTTAGCATTTCTAGATCCGCGTGCAGCAAATTCTTTTGCTTCGTGTCTCTTGTTTTCTCTTTCATGGTAATAGCTGGGCATGAGTTTGTGGGTTTCCTTGTTTGTTTTGAAAGGCAGTGGATGGAGCTGGAAAAGGTTTTCTGTGCAGGAGGTGTGAACCTATTGGTTTAGCTCTGAATAAGGGGATTACAGAGTCCGAAACATGGGGAAACCCTGTTCTGGGAGGTCCTGTACGCATTCCTTCAGACTGTTTTGGCGTCTCTCCAAAAACAATGATGATTTACGTAAGGTATTGCGAGACAGTGACAGGAGCGCGAGCATGAATCTGCCTCTCACTAAGAGGAGAAAATACGCTGGCTATTTCGTTCAAGCTTGTTCAGGGGTAGCGAGAAGGGTAGGCAGGCACAATGCTGAGTAGTAAGGTAGGCGTTGCCAGTATCCGCTGAGGAAACCAGGATGGTTTCTCACATTAGTAACGGTTCCTCCTCTTATTTTCAGGTGAACAGTTCAAAAAAATACAGCTCGACAGTGCCTGAAGCTTTAAGAGCTTTGGGAGCGGGGTCCAGTGTCGTCGTTCAAATCGAAACCACAGTGTTCAGCAGCACCTTGGGTTTGAAAGGCTGGGAAGGCCGAGGCCGGGTTAGCTAGGCTACTCCAGCCACTCCAGCTGAGGCTGAACCACCTGAAGAGGCTTCTGCCCCTGTCGCCCAGCGCTCCCCCCACCAAAGCGGTCGCTGGGGGCTGGTCCCTCCTCTTGGCTGAAAGCAGGACTTCCATTCACCGGCAGGAGCTTGTCTCGCCTCCTCTATGGCCAGACCCCACCCCTCCACTTCCTCGTTCCACTTCCCTTGAGGAATGAACGTTGCCTTGCATGGTGAAAGCGCTCCCCTCTTCATGGGCAAGTGGGTTACATCCCACATAAAGCTCTGCCAGGTTCTCTTTATTCCCCGGGCTGTCCCTTTCCCAAAACACAGCTCTCACGGGCTCCATATTCTTCCCTGTAGCAAATTTCCCAAAAAAACACTGTGGAAAAACTATGCAGCTCCTTCTTCCTGCTCACCATACGAATGAGCAGTGATTCTGCTGATCCCAACCTCTTCCAGAGCTCCAAGCCCATTCAGTTTGTCTTTTTAATTGCATCGGTTGTACATGAAGATCCTTTGGAGCGCACTGGAGCGAGAGATGCCGGCGGCACCTCCGGGACCCCAAATCCCAGTCTCACGGCTGGCCTCGTCCCGGCTCCGCGCTTGGTGTCAGGAGAGGGATGCCTTTGTCCCCAGTGCTCAGCAAACCCCCAACACCTTCCACAGAGGGACAACTCCTTGCAAAGTCAAGGTGAAGGCTGCCACCTACTGAGTCGCCAGCGCTGCCTCTAGTCGTGGCACAGCGCTGCAGGGAAGGATCTCAGCCAGGCCGGCGTTCAGCAGGACCCTGGGTTCTGCATTTGTCGTAAGCAGCATCCATCTCTGGCACTGTGTTTGTATTTGGACACGTCTCGTTTGGATAGTCGGACTTCGGTGTGAGTCAGCTCGATGCAGTCTGGTCTTCTAAGGAATAATCGCCTTCGAGACCCCCCCCCAGGGGTGTTACCGTACGTTACCTGTTCATAACACAGGGCTCCCACCGGCGCTATTAAAAACTGCTCCTGAGGGTTACGGCCCAGATGAAATACCGGGCAAGCCAACCGCGGAGCGAATCAGGTAAACACTCCTGACCTTTAAATGCTGATGTTCTGACTAAAGCGATGCTTGGCAATTTGAAAGGACCAGAAAAGAAGAGCTCTTCTCCCCCTCTCGAAATCTTGAGATGAAAAGTATCTGGTCCCCAGGAACTCTCCGTGATCCCTGCCAATACACACACGAACGTGGCGTAATTCCTGTGTCTCCAGCTCTGCCAAGTACGTTTTTAACTCTGTGAGGAATTCATTCTACTTGGCAAGAGCCTCCTCAGAGCTGCGTGCTGCCTGGTCTGGTCATGCAGATCATTAATTGCATGGCTGCTGAAACGTGCACATTTCCGTTTCTGTCCCCTGCGTACGCCCAGAACATCAGACCAGTCAGGCAAACGATGCCGATCTCCCCACTCGGAGGCTTTTTCCCTGGCGTTAGGGTGAGGCATCGGTCCCCTTGCACTCCTCACATCAAATCTTGTGCTGAAGCATCCTTCTCTTTATTCTCGTACTTGGGTCTCCGCGCACCTAAGTGGGCTTTGTCGTAGTCCACTTCAGGAGTCTGTAAGCTGAGCATCTCGGCCTGCCCTCCGTTGTAGCCAGTAGAAAGAAGCATCTCGGGTGGGTGATTTGTCCGGATTATTTTAGATACCTCATTTTAAATTAATTTCCCTACAGAAATGCCATCTCCCTCACTATCTCAGAACAGCTAACAAGTTCGGTACCTATCCACTCAGCGGGTAAGTACAGGCTGGGTGACAACAGCCTTAGTTCCTACAGAGAATGCAGGACATTAGAGCCCACTGAAGTAACAAAGACCACAGGGGACAGACTGACTGTGCATAGCGGGCGGCGCTTTAGCAACTGAAGTCTTTAACACTGGAGTGGTACTGGAGGCCGGAGTTACTAGAAACATATTCTTAAAGCAATTAAGATCTGATTGTATACTGAATGAATTGGAGATCACCACAAAGCTGTGAGTTTCCCACCCTTGTTTCAAGTTGCAAAGACCTGCGATCATCTCGTTTAAGCATCTGTTGCAAGTACAATTTAGTGTGCTGTTGCTGGGAGGATTATGATAAGGGAACAAAGCTGCAGAGTTAATTAATTAATGGAAGTCAGCGGTGGGTGGGGAGCACTGCGAGGCTACAGGGTTCTCCATACCTTTCGCAGGGCTCTCGTTACCCTGGAATGTGCTCATGGCTGTGAGGTGGGATCGACTTTGATCTGCAGACAGTCACAGGCCTGCTTACAGCCAGTGGGTGTGTTAGCACTCTTCTGTCAGGCTTGATGGAAGGAGCAATTAAACCCCATCTATGCAGGAGATAGCCTCAAAACGGGAGAAGGCAACACCCCAAAAATCCCATGCCACGGCCTGCGCAAAGCTGGGCTGTATGGGTGGCCGGAAGGGTCTTGCGCCTCCGCCTGCACTCACTGGGGGAAAACCTACTGCTGCTCTTTGTGTTAAGCCAGCTTGTTCGGGAAAAGATTGTTTCCCTTGGTTTTTTCCAATGCCTGTTTTCAATCCGTAATGAAATAAGCCCGAGCAGGTTTTAGGTTTAGTTGAATGGGACTCCAGTCTGACTGCCTGCTGACAGAGGCCAGGCTGAAGAGCTCTGAGTGACGGCACTGAAAAGGGAATGATAGCGAGGTGTGGCCTTCGGAATCTTCAAACACATCGCTTCATCAAAGCATGATTCAAGACGTCGCTCAGCAAGTTGCTACAGACGTACGTTGTCATCTGAATACCCAGCACATTCCAATAACTGCCTCTGAAATAAGGAGAATACATTTCTTAACTCAATATTGGTCAGTATTACATCCTTCCCCTTTTGAACACGGGGGACGAGCTTTTCTCTCAGCGGAGATGATAGGCCTGGGGTCCTCTGCAGGTTCTGTGACCTAGCAAAAGCTTCTAGCAAGAAGAGCTCAGCATTTTCAAAACGTGCTTATTTGTTTAGAAAAGGAAACAATGAATATTTGCAAAAGCTATGACAGTCCGGTAAGGAGTCTGGACTTTCAGAGACAGAGATCAGCTGTGGAAGCTGCTTCACTACACGCACAGATGGACTGTTTTGCACTGCGCTCTCCCTACAAGAGCAGTCCCCCGGATTCAAACGGGAACTGACCAGAGAGGGAACTGCGGGCTGGGAACGCGGTTTGTTTCTCTGCGTGGATTATGGTGCAGTGAGTGTGAGGAGAAAGCAGCTGTCAAGGGCACGAGGGATGGACATCCTGCTGGAGGCACGGCTCGGTCCTGACCTATGCTGCCCTGCGCTCCGGCTGCTGCTGGCGGGGGACGTGATCGTGGAGACCACCCTTCACACCTCTCTCCCCTCCTCGGAGAGAAAGCTGCCTGAAGCTCATGTGCCGACGTGCTTTGCGGCACAGGAGCCTCGTGTTAGCGAAGCCACAGAAGGTGTGCCACAATCCTGCATCACAGCGCCGTTATCTTGAGCTTACTTTCTTACGGAAATGAGTCTTAGCTATCGTGCAACGTGAGCCTCTCTCAGTTGCCCTCTAACAACAGGCCAAATTCAGACACACGTCAGGGATCTCGGGAACATGATGTGTGTGTCTGTGTCGTGAATACAGCTCACTGGAGAAAGACCAAATTCCGCACCACCNAGGCCGCAGCGCTGGACACGGTCCAGCGGAAACCTGGGATCATCAGTCCCGGGGGAGCAAGTCCTTTAAACAGGCAGCGCAGGAACAGACAGAGAAGTGAAGATCCGAAAACTGCAGGAAAAAGCCTTGCTAAACTCAAGCCCATCCTTCATTCATTCTTGCTCTGATCACAGAGTTTATGCAAATAATTTGATAAGCCTTAAGAAGTTGAACCGGTTGGCTGTTGACTTTAACAGTCGTCAGCTCCCTGGCTGAGGGCTCCCACTGGTCCGGCAGGATGAAAGGTCAGTGTGAAACTGCGGGCCGGTTTAACGCTCCTGACCCGTGTCGCCAGCACAAACCAGAGAGAAAGCGAGTAGAGCTTTTCCCATCTCCGTTCTCTCTGACACCAAGCCACGGTTCTGTTTGCGAGGCTCAGGCAGCTCATCTCAGCCGCAAAGCACAGTGGGAAGTCGTCAGAAGGGCGTTCAGCTACAGCTGTACGTTACAGACCACGTCAGGCATGTGAAAAATAAATGGCTGGGCCTCACAACCTTGATTCTGCATAGAAACTATATTATTCTCACAAAAATACGTGTTACAGACAGTTTCTTATTTGCCAGCTGATTTCTCAGCTTGCTGGATGCACTGAAATCAGGTTTTCAGGTTTTTTGTTTGCAGCCCTGAGGGAACGAAACCTGTTTTAAGGAAAAAACCAGAGATTCGTGCCTCATTCAGAAATCCTTTTGGGCTCCGCTCCTTGTGATGGTCGCGAAGTCTGTAAGAGACAAGGTGTCTTAGGAGGCTGAGGCGCTGGGATCAGTGGAGCTGGGTGAACGCTGCCTTTCTCTTTGTTGCGGGATCCCGCCAGAGATTTACGTGCTGCGCTGGTCTCAAGGCAGCGCACACGACGGACCGGGCCAGCAGTAACCTGAAGTGAGCTGAACTCCGGGTGAGCGGCCTGTGTGACTGGGGATCCCTTTCACTCAATCCACAGGCAAAGAGCCGCAAGGGTCCTGGACCACTGTTTAACAGTTAATGTTTTAGTCAATCCTGTTAAACCTGGCAGCTTTACGTGTCTCACCAGCAGAGTCCTCCCTCCTCCAGCCAGGGCCCAGTTGCCTTAAAACAGCAGACAAGATTCCAAATAAGGTGCGTGGGAAAAGCATAGCCCTACTTTAACTAAATGTGCTAAGTGGGATCCGTGGAGAGGTCACAGATCCAGCTGGGCATCCTTTGAAGAGCTTCTCCAGAGGAGATAGGTTTTCTGGATCAAGGCTCCGTCTGTTCTCCTTCTCCTCCTGATTTATGAATAGCAGAAAGCGACAGCATCCTAGCTATGCGTTTGGTGGGTGTAAAGAATGACTCATTAGCTTAATGGAGAGTTATCTGGGCAATAAACGCGTGAATAAGAATATGTGACACTGAGTCACCATTTGATTGTGTGCCTGGGTGGCACAGGTGCAGGTACCATTTTGCTAGGGATCGGTGTAGGGCAGAGTTCAGGATGGGTGCAGGGAAGGTAGGATGCCTTTTCTGTAGCTTAACCGGAGGCCTCCGTCTGGAAGATACAGCGGCCAGGCTGCCCGGGATTCACCTCACCAGCAGCATCACCCAAATAGGGCCGGTCTTGCTGGCTGGAAAGGTCTCGGAGCTAGAGGTAGGGTTCCCCTTGCAGGAACTATCTGCAGGGTCTCACAGAGAAAGGCCGGTCTCGTCCAAAGCGTGTCCAAACCAGGAACCAGCTCCGCGTGTCCGCAGGCCGAGTCGGTGCGAGCGGTGCGGGAGCGCTGAACCACCAGGCAGTCCTGCGCAAGCCCTGCACGTCGCTGCGCTCAGGTCGCCTCAGGCTGAGAGCAAACCCCCAGGGGCCGCTGGGGCTGGGGCTGGAGGCGGCACCTCGGGAAGCTGGGCAGGGGACCCTTGTGCCCCCCCACCACGGCAGGCTCTCCGGTTCGCTCGTGGCCCCCGTTGGGCTCGCGCTCCTGATTGCCGGCTGGCAAACGTGCGCCGAGCTTCTCCTTGCCGGTTGGCTGAGGGGGTCCTACTTAGTCCCTCAGCCCTGCTGGCGGTCTCCCGAAACAAGTGTAAGTCCGGAGGCCCCCCGGTCCTTCCTGCCCTACCCAGCAGGCAGCAGCCGCTCGGCTAATGCTTGCCCGTCGCCCACAGCACCCGGAGCAGCCGTGTGACGCAAGGGGGAGATAAGCCGATAGGGAACACCGCGACCGGACTCGTTCCTCGGGGGCAGGGAGCCACGCTCCTCAAAGCAGACCCCTGGGACCACAAACCCGCCTCGGCAGGCCGGGCAGTGCCAGCGCAGGGCAGCAGGCGCCTTCCGGGCGTCCCCTTGCCGTGCCGTTTTTGGGGAAGCGCAGCGTGTGGCGGGACTGCTTTGGGGAAAGCCCTTTGAGGTGACACCTGGCACCTCCCTGTGAGCTAGGTCTGGAGGAGGCTGCAAGAGGAGCTTGTACAACCTTCGTCTTCGTCTGGGGGCTCAGAGCTGACATTTTGGTTCCGAAGGAGCTTCTCTCTCGTCCTGGGCAAGCGTGAGCTCCACATCACAGCCCAGGGCTTTTGGAGCGACCCGCAGCGCTGGTGCCGGGTATGAGGAGGAGGTTTGGGAAGGAGGATTGTGCACACCTGCCGAGATACCTCAATCTAAATGTTCAGCAGTCATGAGATCCTAAGTCACAAGCTGCTTTTTAAAGCTCTGGCCTGGAGTTTCTGATGGTTGATAGATGCCAGAAAGTGAAATGGCTCTTGTGATCAAGTGAATCCTCCCAGTGCATGAGGGAGTTGCAAAACTTCATTGGCACCATTACACAACAAGCAATTGCAGCTGGTTTGGGCAGAGGAGTCTCCACCCTGAAGTACGGTCTGTACCACTGCGCTGCTCACGTTCGTCTGGGGACTGAACTGGATTTGCAGGTGCTGGTGAAGTTGCTTTACGGGAGGCTGTACAGCGGGCAGGGGCTGCGGCTGACCCGGTTGAGTTCGCGGGCCCTCTGATGACCAAGAAAAGAGGGTTCCCGCCAGACCTGGTGACGCAAATGTGGACGTAGGACTTCGCTTCCGTAGTTGTGTGATCTTTCTCGCCTCGAGCTTAAAGCTGACTTCTACTGACCCACGTGGGGCCGGTACCAGCCGGGCCGGGGCGTCACCTACAGGGGTGGTGTTAGTCCAGAGCCGCTGCGCTCCCCACGTTCACCCCACATCATTTATGAGATCCCTCCCATCGCCCTCAGCAGGGCTGCACCACCTTCTTAGAGGGTCATCTTCCCCTGGCAAGCGGAGCCCGAACCCCCGGCCTACCGGCATCCCAGCAGGGAGTAAACAGGCAGCACAATCCACAGGCGACCCGGAGCGCCCGTGTTTGATGTGGCTCGCTTCCCCGGGGCCAGCCAAATTCCCACCCGCCACGGCACTCGGGGTAACAGGACAAACAAGCAGCACCGACACGACAGCGCTGCCAGGTGTTTTGGCACTAAGGAGCTGGGGGAGTTCCCAGCGGGATAGCAAACAAACAGCCCCAGTGGAAAAACACTTTCCCCCTCTGTCTAACGACTCTGCAAAAGCCAAGAGCCAGTCGGTCCCGAGTGCCACCCGTATGTCAGGACTTGGTAACTGAGTGAAATCCAGCGGCCTGGCGGTGCCAGGGCGTAGACGTCTATAGGGCGTAGTGCTCAACCCTCCTCGCGTCTCCCTGTGTCTGCAGCGGCCTCTGTCCTAGGGGAGAACTGCCAAGGGTATCTAGCAAGGAAATGGCCGAACTGATAGGCCTTGTTGGAGCAAATACCTTCAGTCAAACCTCAATTTGGGTCAACATTTACATACATCAGTGCTGTGTGTGTAAATTTTGGTCCTAGTGTAAATATATAATGAGTAAACGTTAAATACAGACAGTCTGGTTCTTTTCCCCCCCTGTGCCACATCAGGTGAGGTCAGGGAGCGCTTCTGGTTCAGTGACTTAATCTGTATTTCAGGCTTTGTGTAGGAATGCAGCACTGGAGGGTGGTTCCTTGCGCATCGGGTCCAGCCCCTGGCGGAGCAAACACGCACTATGTAACCCTGCTAATTCATTTATCATGCTCCAGTTTAAACCCACGTAGTTTTCCAGCCCCGGCTTCCCTAGCGGGGCTGCAGCGGAACGTCAGCGTGCGTCCCTGCTGGGCGGCCTGCACGCTTCTCGCGCTCGCTTCAGCCGGGTTGAGGGACAACCACATTCCACATCCACCTTGCTGATTTTTTATGGACTCAGAGACTGACAGGATTTGATGAAACTGAGCGTCAGAGTTTGGAAATCCCTTCTGAAAAAAAACCCCAAACCCCAACAGCCTGTAAAATTTGGCACTCCTGCGTATTAGAGACTCGGACCTAGTTCTTTGTGCTGGTTTTGTATTAGCCTTCTACCGAAAAGACAATACTGATGGCAAAAACGCAAATACTTCATTTCTACGAAGCCAGCAGTCAGTGGAGGTGAAGCAATCACTGGCTGTTCCAGTGCTTTCCATACGGCAGTGGTATAAACGGCGTTTAGTCTCTGGGTGAAAGCAGCCACCAACAAGAAACTCAGAAGTGAAAACGTCAATTAATTTAGAATGAGCTTTTCATTGTTCCTTGGAATTGTGGGCCTCAAAGCCTAGTGAATGGGGTACTGATTCAGAGTTTTCTGTATGAGGTAATGATTCATTTTTAATGGTGCAGTTCTCCTCTCTTGGCTTGATTTTCTAGCTCTGTTATGTCCGTCTTCTACGATGGACCCTTGTACCCTTTGCTGGGCAGGTCGCGAACAAATTGTCTGTAAGGCGCTTGGTCCATGAAAAACAAAAGGGATGCGCAATGCGCTTTTTTATTATTTGGGAAGGCTTCTTTTTTTTTTTTGTACTTGCCTTTATGTACCACAACAAACGTTGTGGTGTGTCATTGCAGGATCTTGTTCTTTCTAACTGCTCAAAAGAAAGGGTGATAGCATCAGCAGACTGCCAGGGAACAACTTCATTTGATGTCTGCCACTGGGCTGGTTTGTGTGTGAGGGTACAGTCCAGCTCTCCTCACGTCAGTACGGAAATTCCTGCTCATCGCCGTGAGGATCAGACCAGTATTGCTAAACCCAGTTTTTTGTAGTTTGGGGTCTTTTTAAAGACCAGGAGCCGGGAGCGTTTAATGTGAAGCACAATCGGTGCATGGGCAAGTAATTTGTTTGTGCCTGGAGCTGCCAATCAGACGTATGGTGGTTGTGGTAATTACAGGTTCAAACCTGGTTGCCATTAAAGTGGGTACTTTCCACTCAGCTTAAGACTTCCTGTGTGATCCAGTGCGACTCCAGCAGGCAGAGTCCCGGCCACCAGCCCGTTTCATTCTCCTCTGCCTTTTCTCATGTGCCACCGAGAAGGCAGGAGCGTACTGGGACAATGCGTGTCCGCCAAACAGCCGAATAACTTCCCCAGCAGAGAGGGAGAGGGAGAGGGAAGAGGAAGACCTCTGCTTGTGCTGGGAGCACGTCCCAAAACCTGCAGCCAACCCCAGTAACTTGTGGCTTCTGTGGGCGTGCCAGGCCCCCCTCGGGTGAGGTCGGTGGGTGCGCATCAGCCCTGCAGGAGCAGCCGTGAAAGAAAAACCAGGGCCCGAGCCCGAGGATCGGGGGCCTTTTCCAGAGAAAAAAAAGAAAGAGCTCTTCTCCCAGTGCTACGCCCTTCCTTTCCAACCTCTCCCCTAAATCCAGGTTGCCCAATTCCAACATGATCTAGCTCACAGCTGCCACTTTGAAATGCTTTCCTCCTGTCACCCTTGTCTGCCCTTCGCTATTTCTTAAGCGCTCTGTCACACGCCTTGCATCGCATGACTTGATCCTTTGAGACTTTGGACTCAATTTACATATATAAACAAATAAAAAGATACACACCTGCAGTTGCTTCGGCCAGCTGGCAACTGCCTGAGCCGTATCTGCATTCCTGGATCATGACATTTAGCAGGGCAGCAGATGTGGCTAACACAAAGTGCTCCTCGTTGATAGCCATTGGCAGCAGCCAGTGCCTTTGCTCCCCTTGGGCCCTCTCCCGTGAGGATGAGGTACAGCGAGAGGAAGGCCCGGAGCGCCAAATCCGGTCCTCTCTGCTCCTCTTTGGGCAAGTGCCTTGCATCTGCTCCAGCACATGGCCCACGCCCACGCGATTCAACCAGCGCTGCGGGAGCGGTTGGGAGTCTCCGTGCAGGAGCTGAGGTGCAGCTGTATCCCGGTCACACAGACAGGTGGCAAAGACAGGGCACGTTCCCGAAACCTCACTGTCTCCATCCGGTAGTTTGCAGGGGGAAAGGAGAACTGGAAGGGTGGTGTCGTGGTGTAACCCCAGCTGGCAACCGAGCACCGCGCCGCTGCTCACTGACCCCCCCGCAGTTTGGATGGGGGAGAGAATCAGAAGAGTCAAAGTGAGAAGACTCATGGTTGAGGTAAAAGCAGCCTAATAGGTAGAGCAAAAGCCACACACTCAGAGCAAAACAAGGAATTCATTCACTGCTTCCCGTCGGCAGGCGGGTGGTCAGCCATCCCCAGGAACGCAGGGCTCCATCACACGTAACGGTTGCTTGGGAAGACAAACACCGTAGGTCTGAACATCCCCCCCCTTCCTTCTTCTTGCCCCAGCTGATGCGCTGAGCGTGAAGCCATATGGTCTGGGATATCCCTTCGGTCAGTCGGCGTCAGCTGTCCCGCCTGCGTCCTCTCCCAACTCCTCGTGCGCTCCCAGCCTCTGCGCTGGTGGGGTGGTGCGAGGAGCCGAAAGGGCCTGGAGAGCTTAGCAATGACTAAAAGCAGCACCGGGGCGCTAGCGCACTATTCCCATCCCGAATCCAAACCACGGCACCACATCGGCTGCTAGCGAGAAGGTTAACTGCATCCCAGCTGAAACCGTGACAGGCGGGATGAGAGAACAGAGACGTGGACGTCAAGCCCTGACTTCCTTTACATAATTAGCAAACCTCCCTTTGTCCTCTGCACGCAGGCAAAAACCTCGGCTGTGTTGTCTTCGTAGTCTGGGCCAGGTGGCAGTCACGTCCCCTTTGTCCCTGCCTCCTGAGCTCCTGGGACGTTTCAGCTCCAAGCTTGGGTGCAGCTTGACAGACGCACGTTACCACTAAGGGCCACCCTCAAAGTGTCCTGATATTTAAGTTCGATGTGCGAATGTCAAAGCTTGGCTCCTGTCTTGAAAATTTTGACCAAAATGGTTTGAGATACTACAGCCCTCAACTGAACTCAGAGGCAAACAGAGATCTACGGATAGCTATTGCACTGACAAAATCCTCTGCTTTCTTCCTGCGAGACTTAAGGAAAGGAAACACGTAGTTAAAGCTCTGCTTAGTTTCAAGGGGACACTAACTGCTTGGCATTTTCTGATGAGGGATTTTGAGTAGGACGTGTGAGGAACTGACGTTAATAAACGATCAAACGCGGTTTTAATAGTTCTCATTTCCTGGCATCGCGTGAAAAGCGTTGGTAGCTCCTGTGGCAGGAATGAGAGTGCCTGCATGTTTTAAGTCAGGCATGTGTTTAAACACCGGAGTCAATTAAAACTCCAGGGCAGCACAGGTTTCATTAATAATAATCCCGTGTTTCACCACAGGATACTCTTAATTGTTCCTCAGCAGGAAGATGTGATCCCAGGGACAGAAAGATTAAGCTTTTAAGAAGCTCAAATGATAACATTCAAAGCACTACCCTGAACGATAACGCATTGCCTGTTCATCTTGTAGACTTTGATGACAGCAACCAAAACGCATGCATGTTGGGCATCTGGTTTTGGGGACAGCCTTCCCCTGGATTGCAGCAAATGGCCGGATAGCAACCTATCATGGTTTAAGGAGTCCCCGTACGTCATGATCCTTCGCTCTTCCAGTTCAATTTTCATAAGACCCTTGGGAGCTTTACAACCTAGTAATTAAGCCTCTCTCCTCTATTGAGAAATAAGCATGTAGGAGCAACACAGCATCTCAGCATAAGCGATGAAAAATCTGGATGATTGATGCAATTTGGGAAATCCTGTGTGTAGACGGCATCGGTCCCCAGTCCCAGGTGGCAACTCCTAAACTTCACCCGGCGCAGTCATCCTTGCCACGTGGTAACTGTGCAGAAGGCGCTGCCTGTGGAGACGGCTTTGCAATTAAAGCCGCAAATGAAAGCAACAGAGATCACCAGGAGAGATCAAGTCTGTCTCAGGGACGTCTGGGCAACGCTTTCTAAGTCAGCGTTCGTTCTCTCCGCTAACCCCCAGCCACCCTGGCCTTCTCTGCACACTCTCTGCTTGTGACTCAAACACCTTTAGCCAGGAACTGTGCCCGAGTGATGTCTGGAGCCAGCACGCAACCACGCGAGAGACCAGCGTGTGGGGTAACTTCTCTCTCTTTGTTTCTGCCGTTTAGAAAACCTCTCCCTGGCTCATTGCCTCTAACCTCTGTGGGGGAACCAGCCGTCCACTACCTGCTGCAGCATGAGGTGAGGCAGGTGAACATCCAGGAAACCAGCGACAATGCAAATCGAACCACTGATCATCACAGACCTTCTCGCTGTGGCCCTAGAAGGCATTTACTCCTGTTCCCTGCAGGACAGCTCAGACAAGCGACGTTTGGGACCAAGCCCCTGGTGGTCAGCCTCTGAGGGGACACGGGCCCGGACAGCTAAAGTTCTCGCTAGCGCTCTCACCCAGCAAGTTGCTCCTCTGGCAGGATTTTATCCAGTGGTGTCTTTTAAGCTATACGCCAAGAATTCTCCTGCTCCTCTTGTGCAGAGTGCTGTTAGAAAGACGAAGAAGAAAAAAAAGTATTTTATTGCAGCAGTGCACATGAAAGGGAACTGAAGGCAAGGCTGCGATGCCGGTGGGGGCCAGGCTAACGAGCAGGAGAGTCGCGGTGCGTTCAAGGGCCTGGAAAGATCTCCCCAGCCGTGTGCCGTGCTGTCCGGAGTAGGTCGTGGAGAGAGGAGACATCCCAGTGGCGTGCTTGCAGATCGATGGCACAAAGAGAACACCTGGTGTGGGTAGCGACTGGAGCTTAGCATCGTGGGCAAAGTAGTTAACTAATTAGAAAATACGGGATAAACACATGATAGAAGCTGGTAGGAGGGTACGTGACAGAAAGAAGATGAAACTGATTCAACCTAGAGGAAGGGCGGTCGCGGGATGTATTCAGAGGGCTGGGCAAATGGTACCCTCTCCGCGTCCTGGTCAGCCACCGGCTGTCACCTGTGTCACCCTGAATCAAGGGGCCTTCCGGTCAACCCTCTTTGCAGTCTGGCCTTAAGCCTGGGCAAGGCCGGGAGAAGTTGGATCAGAAACCATCTCTGGAGCACTTGGGCTACGGCCAGCGGAGGAGCATCTGCCCGCTGGGGTGCTGCTAATGGGAGGGGCAGACCCTGGAAGTAGCAACCACCAGCAGCACCTCGGCGTGTCAGCACAAAGCGCCCGGGCACCCGGCGCTGTTGACTCACTGTGACAGCCAACGTGCCTTTCTGCACTGAGAAGAGCTCTGGGGATCAGGCCCCCAGGACAAGCGGCCGCCAGCCCCGGCCCTGCTGCGCACGAGGCGAGGGGGTGAGCGTGGAGGGAGCCCGGCGGCTCGCGGGGGTCTGTCCAGACCAGCGCTGCAGCGGTGGAAGCCAAGATGTTTTCCCAGGGCAGGTTAAAGCCGGACAGAAGTCAGCATTAAAGACAGATCCAGAGATAAAAAAGCTCAGGTTTACATAGATTTACTTCGCCACATCATTCACAAACACACTTTGATCTCGAGTCATCTGTTGCTATAATTACCAAGAGGTGGTTGATGCAAACACACTTCCCACCGTGGCTGGGTCACTGCAGCGGGGACTGGCCTGCTCTAGCACTGACCCAAGGCTGCGTTCCCATTCCCTCCTCTCTTCAACGGGCTTCACGCCCAGGGTTATCCCACACGTAACTGTTCTTTGGATATCAAACCTTCTTAACAGCAGTCGGTGAGCCCTTTAGCACGCGTATGGAGCGATGGCCGTGGAAAGAGGCTCTGGTGTAAGGGAGGACTAGAGAGAGAGCTCATCACGGGCAGACAGACTACTAAGCCGTGCCTGGGGGTAGCTCAGCATCAGACAGTTGGGGAGCCTATCTGCGGATGATCGCTGCGCCTTTTGATGCTGCCCTGCTGCTGTTTGGACAAGCCCATTTGGGAGCTGTTCCAGAAAAGCCGCTCCACTTTACGGTTTTAGCAGAGTAAGACGGGATCTGATCCTCGATGTAAACACGCCTTCCATAGAACAGGTGCATTTTGTCTTCTGCAGCTCCCTACCCCGCAGCCCGCCTCCACCAGCGAGGTCAGTCCTCGCGCCTCCCGCTGCTCCCTCTGCCTGCCGATGGATGGCATTCCTCCGAGACAGGCCACAACTTGCCCTCGTTTTCTTTGATGCAGGCTGCAGAGAATATGCCGATGCGGGGAAGAAATTGCTGCTTCGTGAAAAAGGGAGAAGGGAAATCATGGCAAGTCAGGATGGCAACCGAAGAAGCCTCTAACCTCCTGGGGACAAGGGAGAAAGGAGGTACTTTAGAAATGCCGTCTCCCTTGAACTGGCACGCACCAAAGCATCTTCGTAGAGGAGGCAGTTTTTGTCTCGGGCCAGTTTTGGCTGGTGCAAAATGGTACCGACACAGCCCTTGGAAATGGCCAGCATGAGGAGAGCTCATCCACACAAGCACAGTGGCACGGGCTGCCGAAGGGCAGGTTCGCATCTGCGGAGAGTCTGCAGGGCCCATGCGTCCCGAAAGGCCACCTGCTGTCCAGGCAGGGCTGCTCATTCCCAGAAACGGGACCGACATGAGATGCACATGTCTCTGTCTGCAGCAGGGAAGAGACGAAGGCCTGCGGACGCACCACTCCCACACAGGGCCTTCCTTTAGTAACCACTTGAACGCTAAAATCACAGAACGGCAGCGCTTGGAAAACACTTCCAGCAAAATATTCCTCCCCATCTGGGGCTGGGTGCCTCCCCGTTGCGGTGCAAAGGTCTTTCACCCTCCACTAAGCCTGACGAAGCCTTGCAGAGGGACGGTGCAGAGCGTGGCGGCCGCTCGTACCCAGGGTGGAAAAGGGGATTTGGCCCCGGTTGTTTTCTGTGGGGAGGGAGGAGGAGTTTTAATGAGGAGATGGTCAGGGAGACCGGGCACCGCTGCCTTCCGAGAGCTTGGTGTGCGACATCCCACCCGTTTCAAAGTAGAAACTGCCTCGGTCCTATCTGAACTCGCTGCCCTTTCTCCCCTTTCGTGCCAGGGGCAGGAGTGACATCAGGGGCACTGAGTCACGAGCAGATGTGCCACGTTAGCCCAAAACGCTCTGCCCTCTGGTCTTTTAAAAAAACCTTCCTGAAGCAGGTCACTGTCACCCACGTTAAAGGCCAGTTTACCGATGCAGTCCGTTGCCAGTCAGGAAAGGAGAGGGCGTTTTATTGGTTTTATCGATTTGCACTTTGCCGTATCAGTGTTTTCCGTTTCCACTTGCTTGTCCTTCTTGTCCATGCAGTTTCACTCGCTCCTAGGGCAGTTACAGTCAGATCATGTTTGTTCGCAGTTGCCACGTGGTGATTTGACTTAAACAAATAACGTAACAAGTACCACACAGGAAATGAGAGGAGAAAATATTTATGGGAAGTGTAATTTTGGAGAAACAGGCCACTTGGTGCAGTTTGTTTCAGATGCTCTGTTTGGAGGCTCTTTTACTTATGTGTCACATAATTTCTTAGGCAGGAGAAAGGGGAATTCCCCTGTATATATAACTCTTTAAGTTTTTCATAACAAAACTACAGAAGAGGCTCAGATGGGAATACAGGCTTTGAAAGGCCAGGATTGCACAAGCAGAAGATCCGTGCTGAAGGTTCCAGGTTAACCCTCAGTGTTGCAGTGGCGATACAATCGCGAAGAAGAGCCTTTTCCGGGATTCTTTTGCCTTGGATGAGAATCTGACTGGCTCGTTCCAGTAAGCCGGAGTCTGCAGCTTGTCCCGGGCCTCGATACAGCTTTGACATCCTCGAGCCTGAGCAACAGAGCCTGGAGTATCTGTGATCTAGAGCTGGACGCGAGTTCCTCCTCTCCCACACGTGGCTCGAGGGTCAGGGCTCCCTCAGCCGTTCCGGGGTTGCAGTCCATCCGCCCCGGCGAGGAGGCCGGGGGAACTAAGGGCAGCTGTCGGCAGGCATCGCGCGCAAATCCACAGGGGTAGCAATTGGGCAACGCCATTCACTGTCGCAGCTGCCGAAACCCCGGTGCCACTTGGCTCCCACGCCCCCCAAGGCAGCTCTGCCCAGCAGAGATCAGAAGCATTTCTGTACGACGTCTCAGGAGTGAGGTCCTGAGGGAAGGGCTCCTCGTCGCGCTGGCCCTCCACTGCTCCCTGCTCCCCTCCCGCTTCCCTCTGTAGATCTTTAGCTTTCTGAGGGCACCCGCAGTCCCCTTCTGCCTGTTTCCCTGCTCTCGTCGGCACGCAGACAAGAGGGATCTCTTACAGGCGCTGCCCGCTCCCTCCTGAGACAGCCCTTCCAGCAGAGCGGTTCTCCAGTCCCAGCTCTCCCTCGTCTCTCACTGGATCTCTTGCCACGCACAGGAGTCGAGCCCTTGCTCCCGGGCAGCCAGCTCTAGCTTGTCTTCTGGATAGAAAAGAAAAAAATGACATTTTCTATCCCAGTCTTTACCCCTTGAGATGCACAAACACCTCCTCAAGACACACTGTTTTCTTGGGGCAGGAAGTCGAGCCACAGGCCGCGGTCTGGGATCAAGGCTCGATACAGGAGCGTTCCCCTCTCTCACATCATGGTGCGTGTGTGCACCGGTGCTGACCAGGACGGGTGCATCTCCTCGTCAGCCAGCCTCTTGGCTTCCCAGCCGCTCTCTTGTGCGTGGTATTCTTCCTTTTTCTACTCGGCAGGTTTCCTTTCCGTAGGCACTGCTCCCCTTCCCTCGTCCTGCCTCCGAAGACTGTAATTTTCCTTAATTTCTTCGTGTTACAATTTGCTTTTCACAGTTGTGTTTAATACCGTCTCAGATCGTAAGTGCAATGTATCATTACTACCTTTTGACGGGCAAATATCTGCACCGTTGTCAAAATGAAACACACTAATGTTGTGGCAACAAAGCAATTGCATTGTCAAAACAGAAGGTTCGTGTTCTTTACTATTCCCGTTCTGTGGGAAATTGCCAGCTCGGGAGTTTTGCTCCTCTCTGCCCACGGGAAACGCTAAAAAGCCTGAATGAAAAGAGGCTCCACAGCCTTTAACAAACCTCAAGTTTTTCAGACTTTTCCGGCGACTATTAACATGAATCACTGAATATGTATTACCTAGGTCCGTTCCAGTCCAACTGCAAGTACTTTCTGAAAGGCGGGAGCATCTGAGGTCTCTCATACCTGAAAACAACTCGCTTTGCATGAGCATCCCCAACCCGCCGAGGTATTCCAAGCCCAGTCTGACCTCTGGCTCTGCGAGGATCAGCTCACTGAAGCTCGCGCGTGTCTGTCGTCTTAGCCTGGATTCCGGCTCCCCGGTGGGAAAGCGAGTGGAAAAGTACTACCAAGACAGACTCCCCTCAACCCCTCATCAAGGGCCGGTGGCACAACGTAGCACGCCTGGTATCCGCCGTTTCTCAAGCATCCTCTGCGCTAGGGAGGGACCTCTTCGAAGGCTGCAATAGATGGAGCTGATAAACGCGTGCCCACAGCAACTGCGAGGAGTTGGTAGGTCACATGGGGCATAGCTCATCAAGATGGCAGCATCAAGAATTATGTCACATTTGGCTGATCCGCGTATCACCGCCTCGATTGCAGAAAGGATCAAAGCACCTATAAATAGTTTAAGTAACCCGTACCCTTACGAAGGACTGGAAGGAATACTGGTTCTTAGGTCACAACACAAGCAATTCTGTGCCAAGAGGAGATTGCCCAAATATTTGCAATGCATTGTTGCTTTTCTTAATTTCACCTTCGTGGTGTGTCAGTTCCAAAGGGTCAATTACGTTTCCAGAAGGTAGATGTTTCTTCTGTAATTACGCTGGACCTACAGTTAAACTAAGATGCGCCCTGCAATCTGTCGCTTGACTCCTGGAAGCGCTGTGGGTAGGGGTAAGGCGGGCCGGGTAAGCCGGCAGCGTCCCCACCTGATCACTGCCTCTCCTTTCGTCTAATTGCTGCTCTGCCTTGAGAAGCACCGCAGCTTTCTCAGGCTACCAAAAAGCGAAGCTTTCTGCCTCTGCTCATCGTTTCCCAAAGCCCATCGGGGACACGCGTTTCTGCGGGTGGTGACAGGAGGCAGCCGAGAAACACGGTGGTGCCCTGAGCCGGGAGGGAATTTCACTGGCAGAAGGAGGGAGCATTTTAAATAGCTGTAGTTTCGGAAGGAAGGCAAATCTGATCTTGTAACCAACACAAGGCATCTCACCTAAAGAAGTGCGATTCCTTTATGTTTGATTCTCAAATTTTATTTCACAGGATTTCAAATAGTTTGGGGAAGTAAAGACAGGGGATGCAAAGGAAACCTCGGCCCAGATTCACGCCAAAGGTTTTCCTGGCTCACCCTGCCAGTGTTCGCAGAAAACGGCTCTCCCATCGGAAGCTGCGGGTCACGTTTTCCGTCTTGTGTGTGGAAAGGGATGCACGAAGTGTGGCATCTCCCTCCAACGTCAGCAGCTGGGCGGCGAGGAGGTCCTGAGGCCCTGAGCTAGCGCCCGGAGAGCGGTGGGAGGCTGGCCGTGCGCCCCTCTGCTGGCGCCAGAAAGCCGGGGGTGGCAGAGCAAGAGTCCTTTCCCACTTACTGCCGCGCCGCCTCCTTAGCCCGTGTGCGGGCAGACGTGCGCCTGAGCGCTGGCCTCACTGGCCGTCAGTAGCCCTGCTTCTGAAACCAGTAACGCTGACTGGGAGAGAGGTGAGAAACGGCAGCCCGCTCCGTGAAGCTGTGTTTACTCCTGGCATCGGGCTTGGGAGTTGTGCAACTCTTCCAGCCTCTGCTTTGGGGCTTGCTGCTCCAGCCTCTTTTTTCAATATTTGGGTTGTTTCTAGACCTCTCTTGTGATTCACGAGGCCGTTCTGCGAGGAAACAAAGGCAGGAGAAGCCCACCCGTGGGGGAGGCCTGGCAGCAGGCAGGACGGCATTAGCAGGTGGCGTTCAAAGCTCCCACTCGTGGCCAGCCCTTCCTTACCAACAGGACGTGCTCCTGCTTTGAAGTTTATTTGGAAAGCTTTAAAAATACTTACTGATTGCCTTGCGTAGATCCATTGGTATATGAGGAACACTTTGCAATGTAAATATGCTCCCTTGGTACACTGAGAATTAGATAACAAGACCAAGCTCATACCTGTTGTAGGAACGTAGCTCGTCACCACCGCAGCCTCTGTCTCCAGAGGCCTTCAGTTATACCGTTCCCTTTATTCCTAGCGAGGGGTTTCCGTGCCGAAAAAGCGACGCGTGAAGATGTGTACAGTGGGTGTCTCTCTGGCCAGCTCTATGTTCCGTCTGTGGCACTAGCCAGAGAACTCTCTAATCGCCCGGCCCGGTCCCTCTTTGTCAGCAGACAGTTAAACTGAGTTCCCATTTCCCAACAAAAGCGCACCTGGAAGGCGAAAGGAGAAACAGGCCGTTGTAGAGTCACCGTCCGTCCCCGTTCCGTTGCAGGGCCTGACCCGTGGCTGGCTGTTGGCGCTGAAGCACGGAGCTGGGAGCCCCGGCAGAGTCTCCAGGAGGACAGGGAGGTCACGTAACACCACGGGTCACGTAATGGAGCCAGGTGCCAGATGGGAGAACGCCCGTAAACCAAAAAAAGGTAAGAAGTGATTGATTGCTTCTGCAAGATAAATGCACACAGAGTTGGCTGGAGCCAGTCTGAACTAAAAAGGGCATGCCAGGGCAGGGGAGGTGTGTGAATAGGGAAATGGGAAACTGACTACTCGTGAGAGTGGGTGGATTTCAGAAAAGATGTGTTACTCTGGCGGGGATTCAGGCCAGGGGAAACGGGATGGCAGAGAGAGAAGTACGGGACTGTCGTCCCAGCCAGCATCCTCCTTGTGAGTATTGGCCACGTTACGGCTGGTTTGCCTTACCCGTAAAATATGACCTCTGTTGCCCTGCAGTCGCTGTCAGCTTTTGGATCTCGGTGAAGGAATAGTAAAGATGGGAGCAAAGACGTTTTGTGCAAGCAGCAATCCTTGAAACATCGAGCCCGGTTCTACCAAGAAATGTAGCCATCCTTGCGGTTACGGACGTAATTCCCTTTCCTCATCCCTCAGCCAGCCCTGCGTGCCCCGAGACTGTGACCCAGCTGTCTAGAGAGGAGCCGGCTGGCAGAAGTGCTCCTTTGACACCTGCGTCAAGGAGACCACGATCAGGTCTTTGGCAAGGAGAGAACCTGCCAGTTAGAGGAAGCTGGGAGACGGCAAGGGCTGATTTTTCACTCATCTGATAACGTTACTGTAGAACTGGGGGAATGAACGTCACTCACATTCAGTCATTTGCAAATAATCGACCTAAAGTAAACCATCCCCGGTTACTTCTCCTTCAGGTGTAGGCAACTTCCAGGTCCTGGCTGGGTGGGGGATTTCCTGTCTGCGTTTAGTTTGTACCTCTTCCAAGGCTTGCGGTTTGCAGGGTGGTTCGTGCCTTCCATTAACACCTGCTGGATGTTTAACTCATTTTTAATTTTACGACTAGGGGAGTGAGTCCTGCCTTCTGCATCTGGCAGAATGCATCCTGGCAGCTGCCTCGGTGCCGCCTTCCTCTGTCTGCTGTGAGCCAGAGGGCTTGCTCGGTTTTGTTTCGCTGAAAATTACCTCGATAGTAGGGAGATGGAGACCCAACAGATGACAGAAAGAAAGGGAGAAGCACAGGAGCAATCCTTTCAAGTTGTCTTTGTCCATTTGCCAACAGGCTCTGGAAAGCCTTGCGTTCTTTCTGCGCACTCTAAAAAGCGCCCTCCCTAACAGAAAGTAAAACTCGTGAAATCCTCCCAGTCTACTCGCAAAGCTGCCTGAAGTGAGGCTGAATCTGCGGCACAGTGGGAAAGCTTTTCCTGAGCAGAGGGAAGGAACCAAAATCTTCCATTTTCCCGAACACCTGTGCCCTGCCGGTATTTATGAGTACACATAGTCAGTGTGTATTCCGAATGAATAGGGAGCCAGCTTAACCCTCTTGTTACCCAGCCCCAAGTCCCAGGAGATCCAGAAGGTCAGCTAGAGCAGCTGCCTGTCAGACGCGGCCGCCTGCTCCGCCGAGCAGGACAGGCACGCCGTCTCCGTCCCCTTCAGTCCGGCGCCGTTGGCACCCTGTGGCCTGCTGCAGCTGCATCAACTCGGAAGTGCTGCTGTTATTTTTCAGTTTGTACTTCACAACTTCACAGGTTGTGAATAGGTATATTTAAATATATCTGCTGTGAGTAGATACTTTTAAAAAGCGAGGTTGACAGGGGCGTCTTTGTTAAGGGTGAACCAAAACAAAATCAAAGAAAGTAGTCTTTCGCATCAACCGGAAAGCATGTTTTCAACAGATTGAAAGGAGGGCTCATAAAAACTCTGTTTGGTGTTGACCAAAACATTTCCTTTTTTCAGCATCTAATCCTGGCTGGTTTAGTCACAAACACATTTAAAAAAGGAAATAATCCAAAGGGTTTCCTTAAAAAGAAATGAAATGATATGAAAACCAAGTGAAACAAAAATGAAAAATGTCACCTCCTCCTAGTCCTTGACTCTGCCGAAGATATCTGCCAAATCCAAGCTATGATCCTTGTTTCCTGAAAGTGCGTTTCTTTGACTGTATGAACAATCCACCAGATGAAAATAATATTAGCGCATCCAGTGGTATTATTGAAATGTGTTCTTGCCGTAGTTTCTTTTCAAGTCCACCCCAGTCAAGACCTTTATGCTTTTGGCAGTTATGAAGCCACAGACTTCGCGGGACAGTGGGAACGTTTCATCAGAAGCTGTGGGTTTTGCTGTGACCCGGACACACTGGTCCCCTGGGGATGTCCTGGGTGCAGTTAACGCCGGCGCTGCGGTATCTCTCCTTCCAGACAGGCACTGAAGAGCAGCCCCCCGTCGGCACAGAGCTGCTGAGCTAACAGGGAGGTGCCCCCACCCCACTGGTGCCAGCTAAGGTCTTCGCGCGGCAGGATCTTTGAGGCACTCGGGGGCATTTCATTTGACCTGCGGCCGTGGCAATAAATTTTAATTAGAGTCCCAGGCACATTAAAGGCACAGTCGTGGATGTGTATATATCCATGCTCATGCAAAATCCATCTCTGAGGTGCAGAGTTTGCATCATGTGCCGTAAATCCATCTCCAGGACGCGTTTCAGTCCTGTATCATAAATGTGCCGTTGGTGTGAATTCAGACGAGGTGGTTTTTAAGCGCCGCCTTTTCTTCAGCCCCATTCAGAACTTCACGTGGTAGTAAGGATGACGGAATGCTTCTACGAGGCCCCCTCGGAAAGGATTGTCTAGCACAGAGAGGAAGTGGAAAGCATTGGCTGACAGCGTCCTCGATGCCTGAGTCAAAGCTGCCGTGTCTGATTTGCTTTTGCTGAATCCAGAGCAGGCTCACTTTGGCTAAGCTGCGGCTTTTCGGCAGGATAAGCAAGTGTGTATATATCTATACACACACACACACACACACACACATATAAAGATGTACTATAGTATAACATATATGTAGTTGGTTTGGTTGGGTTTTGGAGAACTGTGAAATGAGGTTCGGGAAAACACACGCTCATTCAGGTTTCCTCACCGATACCAGGTATGACTCTGAGCTTCCGGCATTTTGGTGTTAACAGCCCTCCCCACAGCTGAGCACAGCCCAGATACAACGAAACTGCGCAAGCGTGAAGCCAGCGATCCCCAGGGGCGCACCGGGTTGCCCTGCGTGCCACCGTGGGCTTTGGCGCTGTCAGGTCTGCGACTCCCAGCAGTCTTAGTGCTTTGAGGAAAACCAAAGCCACCATATAGGAAGGCAAAACCGCTTCTTGTACCCTTACTCTTGTGTCAGCACGGGGCGTGCGGTTGTTAGTTTGAAGCTGTGTTACCTGAAAGGTCTTCATTGGGCAGTGGCTGGAAGTTTCTGGAGAAATCCTCCACCCCTTCGGGCCGGGGCAGCGGGAGCGTGGTTGAGTCAAAGACCAGCTCTCGTGTGAAGGATGGCTGGGTGGCTGTACGTGCTCAGCTCGTGAAGAGGCGGCAGGAGGGCTGGGATCTGTCCGAGCAGCCCGGGGTTGCCGAGTGCCTTTGTTCCCAGAAACCGAGCAGCTCCCCCCTGCCGATGGCGATGGGACAAAGCCCAGCTCCACACAAAACAAACAGCACAGCGGAAGCTGTGATTTTGCAGAATACCTCCCGCTGCCAATATCTCCCAGGAGATTGCTCGCCGTTTACTCAGTAGACAGAGCTTGTCTTTGCCCGCTTGGTCTTCTGCCAAGCTCACCCGGGCACTGGCTGCTGCCCGTTGCTCTGACGTGCTGACTGTCTTCCAAGGCGTGACAAGAACCCATCTTGCCTGGGACTCGTCCCTTCCCCCCTAGTTTGCCTTCTGCTTTGATCCAGAAGACACCGAGGGGGCAGGACCCCTCCTGTTCTCCTCTCGTCCAGCTGAGGTACGGGCGTGGCTGGGCAGCAAGGGGCCACGCACAGGCCACCTGAATGGCATTGTCTTTAGGCCACCACTGCAAGGGGGTCCCTATTTCTCTCCCCATTAGAGTGGCTTTTCCATCAGGCCAGCAACCCCTCTGTCTTGCTCTCTCTCGTTCTTTGGACAAAGAATGAAGAGACGAAGGGTTGAACCTGTTTCGCTCCGCACTCACCTGTGTCCAAGGGAACCGGGCGGAAGGGGCTGCTGTGGAAGATACACATCCCACATGCATGGCTGGGGACCTTTTAAGAGACGGGCCATTTGAAACGGGCATTTCCCTCCCTTTGTTTCTTTCCTGAGGAGTCTAGGGCTCCTCCGGTGTTTCTTTGGGGCTTAGACAGGTGCAAGACATACACACGCGCCTGGAGATCTGCCTGGAAAACCACAGACAGGGATGCAGGGAGAAACTGAGCTGGGGTTTCATGCTGCAGGGGCGCCCGTCCTTCTGAGCTGGCTTCGTCCTTCCAGGCAGACCCACGGCCTCGGGCAGCTGGGGGTCACGGGCACCGTATGTGAGCAGAGAGTCGAGGCAGCCCCCGGAGCTTCAGTCAGCTCGTGCGCGTTGCTGAACGCCGGGTGCAACAGGCACTTCGAAGCTCGTCTTTGCCAGCATCCTCCAAGCAAAGGGATATGGCTTTCCTCTGCCGGCAGAGAGGACTGGATGTGAGGGGTGGCTTTGGCAGAAAGCAGGGATCCTCTGTGCAGTTCCTTGTCTCACATTGACTTACAGCTGCTGTCAGTCCTGTCGTCTTCTCAGAGACGGAAATATCTGCTACATCGTCAGTCCTGTTGCCCTGACGCTTCGCTTGGGAGATACAGCAGCAAATCTGCAAGTAACAGGTACTTGTAGGTTGTTCCTGAAAGAGCAGGTACCTGGAAGCAACTGTTCTGACTAACGTCCTGTTGCATACCGTGAAGCAACAGGGAAGAGAGAATAACAGTCACCTTATCTGCTCAATCGGAAGTCGGCACAAACCTCTGATGAGGCGCTGGGAGCGTCACCGGGAACATTCAAGCAGGAGTTAAGGCTGGAGAGAAGCCCTGTATAGGCAGCCCCACTGTAAAGGCTACATTTCAAGGGTAAAAGCAGAATTGGGGNGAGGTCAAAGCAGGAGGTTTCCAGAGCAAAGGGCAGACGTGACTCAAGCGTAAATGAAACTTCACCAGGAAATTGTCTCAAGTAATCACATCAGAGCACTTCGCCCACAGCGCTGGGCCCAGCTCAGACACTCACACGCTCTCTGTGCCTTCAGATGGCCAGGTCATTGATCTTCACGGATGATGCAACCGGCCCAAGAGCGCACCTCTAGAGCGTAGCTTTGGGTGAAGGGCATCTTTTCAAAGTTGCCAGGTGTCTGACGTAGCTGCTGTTAAGTCCAACTGCTTCTGTGGCCTTGAAAAGCCCACAATGAGCAAGTGCGAGTTGTGACACTTCTTGGCGTTGAGGTAGCCCTTCAAGGCCACCGGCTCAGCCATAGCCAGAAAAACGTAGCGCTGTTGGTGGGACTGCTCGCTGGCATCCTCCGTTCAGGGAACAGTAATGCCGAGCCCTGGAGGCTGCACGGAGACATGATGCAAGGCCACGTGTGCGGTGGCACAGTCACATCTTTGAGCCCACTCGGCTGGCCGGCGCAGGCAGGACAACCTGTGGAAACGGGACCTCGCCACCACCACGGCGCAGTGGCCATGGCTGACGTACACCGGCTTCAGCAGCAGACAGCACAGGAGGGTCGGGCTGCACGTGATCGCATCAGTGGTACGTCTCCCTTCAGCACCCCAGCTTCACTGTAACAGCAAGCCAAACAAGATGTCCGTACTGTATCCAGCTGGAGTGGTTGTGGCGGAAACGCCACCGACACGACACGTGGGTGACCAGGGCAAAGCATGATCTGCCAAGGGCTGGGAACGACGGTCCCGAGGGGCCTCGCTCACCCCGCTCCCCTTTGGACACGTGCTCACACGCGTGGGAAATAGGCGGCCGCATGGGCTGGAAATCCCAGGGAAAAGATGCCTCTAGGTCTGGTCTTGGATTAAGAATGATGTGTCGAAAATATCATTGGGAATGCAGGTATAATCTCCCTGCTGAAAGCTTCTAGCCTCTAGATGAAAGGTACTTGTTAGCCTTCTCATACAGCAGGGCAGAAAAAGGGGGAGAGAAGCAGCCGTTGCTCTCGGTGCGCAGCAGTCGCAGGAGGAAGGCAGACCTGCTCGCGCTGCCCTGAAGGTGGCAAAACTCCCAGCAAGTCAAGCCCCTCAGACCCCAGTGAGCCCCATTACTTCTGGCTCGGCAGCCGGTCCTGCGACCTGCAGCTGCCCGTGCGTGTGGAACGGCTGTGAAGAGCGGGCGGACAGGGCCCTGCCGGGAAGAGGAGTGAGTAATCGCGCCGCAGCCGAGGCTGCTCGGGGTGGAAGCTTCTATCAGTTGCCCAACCATCCCCCCCTTCCTTCCCATTGAGGCGCATAGCGTGCAAGATAAAATCAGCTCCAGACAGCTTATGGCAGAAGTTGAGTGTAGGTGTCTGAGAGATTTAAAAAGAATAATAACGAAAGTTTGTTCTTAGCCAAGCGGATTTCCTGGAGTGATGAGTGAGCCTGGCATGTTTCTACTCTGCCTTTGGCACGTGCCTGTACATCCGGGCGGGCTGGCACAGCCTAGTCCACTTCTACTGAGAACGCAGCAGTCGCCCCTCCTCACCGGTGCCGTCAGCCTCCCGTATTCCTGTACGCGCTCGCCGCCGGGACAGGCCGGAGAAGCCCTTTGCTCATTTCCCAGACGTCCTAACAGATGCGCGCTTCGCTAGCCACCTGGGAAAATGTTTTTCCTGCCAGCAGATGTTTGGGAAAATAGCTCCCCCCAAAAAAAACCAAGGAACAACCCTCGCAACAAACAAATGACTTGCTGCATTTAAACCTTTCAAGCAGTCCGTTCCGGTCCCTGGTGGTTGTGGGGGCAGAGAGAGACATTGACACACGTTGCACTGGAAAATGTGGAGGGGGTAGCATTGGTCTTACTTCCATATCTTCTTTCCGTTTTGTGTTTTAAAGCCGCTTAGAAACCTTTAACAAGCTATCTCGAACACTTTCGCCTGGCACTCCCACCCTGTGTGATCTCAAGCCTGCCGTTATTGCCGGGCAGATAAAGCTTCCCTTCAGCCTGGGGGATCTGTTACTAACCCTGGGTTTGCTGAGAGAGGAGCCAAGCAGCCCTCCAGTCACCCCACGCCGACCTCAGGACAGCGGTTTAGCAAAGGGGAGGCAGTGGGAGAGCAGGGCAGAGGATGGGGGGCAGCACAAAGCAACACGCGCTCTGCAGCTGAAGTCCAAACCCAAGCTCCTTTTTGAGCTCTTGTTTCAGATAAATGTACATCCACAAACCCTGCCGGCCACTAAAACTATTTTAGGTTGAGATTGACTAGACTTAGGTAGCAGCAGAGTAAGTTATGTTATGGCTGTTTGCCCTACAGCCCTGTTTAAAACCAAAAGCAACTGTCTGGTTAGCGTGGAAACCCTTCCACTCGTGTCCCCTCCCGCTGCAGCGTGCACGTTTCCAGCCGTGGCTCGGGGCTGCTCTGGCTGGGTTCATTTCTGCTTTATTTGGAAAAGTGCAGTCAGTTAAGAGGCTTAACTGAAACGTAAAATTTCTGAAAAGAGAAAATCGGTTCTGTTCTACCTCAAACCAGGCCCTTGGCTGTGCCTGCGTGTGAGCACCGTGACCTCTGGTGGCCAGTCTGGAGCTGGCGGGCCTCAGGACAGCTGGGAGCAACGCGTTCCTCAGGGTCACCGCCGCAGGCGGGATGGCTACAGACTCCTGCCCGGGGATAAACACGGTCTACCTAATTACCTGGGCAGCTTTCTGCCCCCCAGCCGCACGCGCGCACGCCCTCCCGAGCCACCGGGACAAGAACGCAGCCTGCAGCCAACCCGCTGTCCCTTGCAGCATCGTTTTTGGGGCTGGAGGCGTGCAGGTGGGAGGCAGGGGACCCCGGGAGGGCGGGTGGAGACACAGCTTGCGACTTTGTGCTGTCGTTCCCCAACTTGCTGGTGTGGTGGGAGATGGAGAGGAGGACAACATCTGGCTGTGCTTTGGTCTCAGATTAGCCTGAATCTCGTTGTGAGTGTTCAGCAGCCAGAATCTGCCACAAAATGAGGTGCAGGAAGGGCTGTACTGAGAGCTTAAACCAGTACGCGTCTCAGGACTCCCCTAATGAGTGGGGAAGCCCCATTTCTCCTTTGCCTTTGGACCCTATGTGTATCTGGGAGCTAAGCTCTCTATCCGGTGAAATGTCCAAATCCACAACGGTGTAAGTGCCCACCACAGAGGGAGCCCGTAGAGCGAGAGATGTGAGCGTGCAGCAGCCCGGCGCTTCCTCCACCGAGGCGGCGGAGATCCTACCGTTTTGCGCCTATTTCTTGATGCTTCCAGGCACGGCCAGGGACCTGCGTAAAAGTCAGGCTGTTCTTCCCTTGCCTAAGTGGAGACATACCGACAGAAGAGTCGGAAACGGTTCATTCCCGTAGCGTGGGCCTCAGGTAGCGACCTGCGTGCTCGGTGTCAGCCCCGTGAGCTGGGACGCGCCTCTCTCACCCGGTCCGTCGCGTAGCCTCGGCGCCCCGGGTCAGTGAGGAGATACTGATCTGGCTGCGCCCGCCGGTCTGCTGACATGGCCGGGGGGAGTCTCGGCTGTCCTGCGCCTCAGGTCTCGCCCGCCATCGGGGCCAATTCATTTTTCTTGGCACTGAGCTCGTCCGCGGCTTGCTGTCACGGGGGTCGGTCCCAGGCCCCTCTGTCACCCCAACCCCGGAGCACGCGCTTTCTCACGCGTCCTCCTGGCTGTGAAGGCACCAGCCCGGAGAGCAACGGCTCTTCTTCGCTGGCAGCAGCATCTCCCTCCAGCCGAGCGGGCTGTCTGCCCCGTGATTCATTGCACTGCAGCTGTGAAGCACGTGCTGCCTGCGAGCAACCCCCAGCGCCCACTGACTGTCCCCCCTTTGCCCAGCACCGAAATTCTCAGCTTCAAGGCGCAACGTTTTGCACCAGTGGCACTTTCAGCCGTGGCCCGACCTTCACATTAGCCTCAGCATCCGAGTCCGTTGCATCACCGTTTGTTCCCAGCGGGATGTCCTTGGTCAGGAACGGTGTCATAAAGTTACCGGTTTCTTATACAAGTGGTAGGAAGCGATGGGAGGTTTGTCCAGACCCATTTCTTGTTTCTGAAATGTGATTTCACATGAATGTCATGTTCTGCGCCTGCTTCTTGGAGCAAAGGAGCCAGATACGTACAGAAAAACCTACAGCCTTGGCAACAGGGCTGTAAAACTAGCAGAGAGCACTTTCTAAGTGTCGCAGTTACCGAGCCGGTGACATCGATTCCCCACTTGCCTCTGCAGAGAGGGCCCGTGTTCTTTCAAAAATCAATTCAGTTGGACTGGTATGATGCCAGGTGAGCTACATCTCCTCACCTGGTAGGGGCTTGAGCTGGAGAGGTCACTGCCCAACACCCATTTCTGCAAAGGGCCAGGTTCTTCCACACAGACCACACACACACACACACCAGTGCCGTGCGGGCGGGAGGTGTGATTTAGAAATGTGCCAAAAGGCCTAACAGAGAGGATTAACTAACGTGACAGGTCCCACCTTAAATAGTAATTGAGAGCTACAGGAGGGAGCGAGAGCGCTTCACTTGTTTTCCCGAGGCAGTTGTACTACAGAAGACAAGCGCAGAACTCGACCAACCACAGGCACTTCACCCCTGCTCGACAGCGCAGCAGCACCCTTGTCCTTTTGCTCGTGAATGCACGAGGCTGGGCTAATCCAGTCAGCTCTTTCTTTAAAGCACAGAGGCTGTTCGGTGAACACTCGGGCACTCAGGAGGAGCGGGAGGAAAGGTCCCGGTTCTCCTCCAGAGTCTCTTGGGGGCTGAGGGAGGAAGCACCCTGGGGGACAACGGCAAACTTTGCTCTTGGGATGCACTGGTTGGGCGAGCAGGGTGGCCGAGGGAGTACAGAACGGTTAAAAACCCTCTGGGTAGAAGGGAGAATGACTCTCCAGGGGGCACAGGGGTGCCCGACCCCTCCCACGAGGTGTCCAGTTTGCCGGCATCGAGTCCCCTTCACACCCCCAAACACTGACGGCTGGCCCAAGGGCGCCGGTGAGGAGACGCGTCTCATGGACACCCACACCCGCCTCAACCGAGCGCTGCCCAGGGCAGGGGTTTGATTGCTCAGCCACCAACTTCTCCCCTCAGTCCGCCACCAATTTCTCCCCCTTCAAACTTTTCCTTATTCCTAGTTCAAAGAAAGGGAGACATTCTTTCTAGTGAAGCATTTATTTAAAAAAACCCAACCTTGAAGTCTGCACGTCCTGCTGACGATTTTGGTTTGATTTTATTTTCTAGGAAGAACTAAATGCAAAGGAAGAGGTTTGGCAATCTTTAAGCTTGCAGAAGACCAGTGGCAGGCAGAGGCTGCGAAACACAGGTAAGGCTGCTTTTACTTCCCCCAAGCCTGTACTTTGCAAACAACTGACCCAGAAACTGGTGAAGCAGCTGTCTGAAAGAAACGACAGAGACTTCCCCTCTTCAGACCAGGCAGTACTGGACCTTCCCCGAAAACCCTTGCGCCGAAAGGGTCTGTGTGAAGGGACCCACAGTGCCCGCTCTGGACACGGCGTGTAAGCGCCAGCTCTGGACTCCAGGGGGGTTCCAGCGTTCTGCTGTTGGAACACGATAATCAGAATTCCTTGCTTCTGCTCTTCACTCGCAGTACTCTCTGCAGCTCAGCACCTCTTGGCCTGTTGATCTGTAGCCATGTCAGTATGTGCAAGAAGGAAGCTAGAAATCGATGGTGGATTTACCCCCTCGCTATCATCTGTTGCTTGCTTTGACAAAGACACTAGGCGGAAAGGATCCAAACACTGTGCCGAGTGAGGCAAAACGCCCCGCGTTCACAATGTCCCAATCGTGATGGGACACGAAAAGATTCCAAAGCATTAAGAATAAATCTTAAGTTTCATGACGCAGCCAAGAAAGCAGAGTCAAGCGAATACCTTCTGGGCAAAGGCCACCCATTTGACAATAATACAGTTACAATCCAGACACGTCTACTACCAGCACGGAGATACACCACTAGGACGGTGCAATAAAATAATCAACAGAACAGGTTTTCTAATTGGGAAAAACGCTTTGAACAGGCTTCTTTAAAACCTGTTTGTAACCAGTTTCTCCGTCTCCTGAACTTCCTACCCCACCTAGTTATCTCTTCCTTCGTTTTTTGCCATTTCAAACATTTTGAAGTTGCATCCAAAGGGAAGAACTTCCCAAGCATAACACTGCAGAGAACGGCAACCAAAAAACGTTGCAGCACGTCCAGGGAAGGCTGTCAGATGAACAGCTCCTGATCAAGATAAGGCCGGGCCATCAGGCACGTGCCTTGTGTTTTCCCGTACCAACTCTGTATTTATGCTTATTTTTCAGGCGATTCCGTCTCGTCAGCGTTCAGGAAAAGCTTCGTTTGTCTTCCCCTGTCTTCTTTTCTCTATTCGCCTTCCCTCTACTCAAGAGCACGCTTGCCTCCTGGGGCACGATTGCATACTGCAGAACACCTTACATAAATACCTCTTTATTTCTGCCCAGAGCTTTTCAGAGACCTCCCAGAAAGGCACCCGGAAGACAATTAAGTCAAAAAAGCATCTGGAGGAACGTAAAAGGTGCGTGGAATAGACAACGAGCATGCAAGGACACAAATCACCCGGCGGGACAGAGGGAGGGTAGAGCAGATTTCCCTACCAGTCCAGCTCCGCAGAGCACATCAGCTTTCCAGGCTCCGCAACCATGACAAAGGTACAAGGCTTCCCGGCACCGCTCCTCCTCCACTGCCACCTTCGCTCTCTACCGCAGGACCCAACACTTCCAGAGCAAAGCACTGCTTCACGGGACGGCTGACAGCGACGGGAAGTGGTGCAAGCAGGTATAAATAAGTAGGTCTGTCTTGTCTAAGCAGGGTGGGACAAAGCGGCACCAGCTCCCTAGGGGTGGCCCAGCTGACAGCAAACCGCAATGCCAGCGCTCACAGGACACCTGGGTGCTGAGGCTGTAACCTCTATTAGCCATCACAAAAAAAAGCATTTTTAAAAGCGATGAGGAGAGACAGCAGACAGTAGCAAGCAAATACAGCCGTAGACAAGACCAAAACTATGTAATACTTAAACACACTGAAAGGCAAAACTTCAAGGCACACGTGGCTTCCAACACTCAGAAGTAGTTTAGTTTAAAGCTTGCAGAAGTCATCACAACGACAAAATTCAATTTAGTCAAGTCTAATCTAACATGAGCATTAGAGGACCTGACAAATCAAACTAGATCCTTGTATAAAACCCATACCATAAGGTCCAGATTTGAATCCACTTTTTTCTTTAACAGAGTACAGGCACCACGGTTTAAGACTCGCAGCGCATTGGGCCTAAAGGAGAACCCAAGTCACCAACAGAGTTTTCAAGGCCTAAGAACTGTCAGTCTATGTCCACACACACAGCGGGAGCTGGGTGCTTAAATACTTCAGCTATTTGCAATAATCCCACCCTGTGTCTGTAGTGCGTGTGAGCAAGGATGGTAGCACATAGCATACCACTTCACCTGCTTCGTACTAAGTCCCAACGCAGAAAGCTTGGGCATTACGTTACCCTACTTTTTATTCCCCCTGCTAACTTTAAAAGCCATGCATCAACTCAATGCAGTTTAACTCAAGAGCTTCAGATCACCCTTGGCAAAAGAAACAGCCTTCACTTCCCTCCTTTGCACTGAAAAAAAAAAAAAAANCCTGTTAGCTGCTCTTGCTGCTATCAGGCCACCTTCCACTAAACAGTGGCCACGAGGCATCTTTTTTCTTCTGTTACACATCAAGAAGACAGTATAGTCCTGCTAGGAAGAAAGACTTGTCTAAGTCGCTGAGTGGTGCTGAGTTCATGCAGTGTGTTTGCGATGAGAGTTTGCAAAGCTGTCAGTTCGGTTAGAACTTGTTCACATCACTGAACAAGCAGCAGGAGCACTTTGGGCCTTCCGCACTGGCTTTTTCACTTGTTGCAGTATGTGCATCTCCTGCCTTTACAAACAAAAACGAGTCAAATAAAAGCAAAAAGAAGAGAAAGCACCATGTCAGAATCGAAGTACTCTTATCAAGAAATCTATCGGCCACTCTTGCTGCGGAAGTAAACATGGCAAAGCCATCGAGAACAGTTTCCTGGGGCCAGCGTGCTTCTGCCCTCATTCTAGGATCTTGCATCGCAAAAATGAAGGTGGACAGGCAACACCTGGGAGCTGCTTCCTCACAGCCCCTTGCGGGTGCGCAGCGTTGAGCAGAAAGCAGGTCACATGGAAAATAAGAACCAGGCCCTGTTGTACTGAACCCAGTTCCCCACAGTCACAGAGGATTCCAGCTCCTGTTCTGCCACTGGTTCTCACCCCTGCTCTTCTCCCACCCACTTCTGAAAAAATCTGCACAAGGATGGAGTGCAAGAGTGGAGCTTATTTTAACTACTCTCGCCAACAGTTTCACGTTAAATACACGCTCAGTGTACGAGGTGACTTCAAAAAGGTCTTTCTTTCCTTGTCTTCCTCATATTATTGTTTTTAAAAAAAAGCTCTAAGGAAGTTAAGCAGCTACTGACGTCTGTATTGTTGAAAAATGCAATAACTGAACCAACACCCCTGTACACTCCTATGATGAGAGCCCCAGCACGCGATACATCATTACTTTCATCTGCCACCCTGCACTGGTTTTAGACGATGTTACATGTGCATTAAAATATATTTTATTAGAACAGGACAAGAGAACTCAATGAATGAGTACTAAATGGACATACCTATTTTTATTACCCAACAATGCAATTGATTCATTTACTGTATGCATTTTTTGTTTTAAAATTTTATCTTTTATTCACTTGTCAAGAGCCAATAAGTTATATAAATCATAGTAGTTTTCATTTCCTTACTGAAGTAGTCAACAGGGGGTTTTTTTACTTATTTTTATGCTGACTTGGTAGCACATTAGATCTTTAGAAATAGCGTACTGGTCTTTGTTTTTCCACGTAAGTTCTTCTTAAAAATGCTACCTTTCTTGCGCAGGTTTCCGTGAAACCTCTTCCACACGGTTAGCGTAGCGCTGCGGATCCCCGCGGGAGGTTCCAAATGCAGCGTACCGGGCGTCGAGGCAGGCGACGCTGTGCAGGGTCCCTCGGCACCCAGGGAACCGGCCCACGAGGCCGGCCCAGCGGCCACCGCGCACCACAGCCGCGCCAACCCTTCCGCCTCGCCTCTGCTCTTCAAGGGAGCCACGAATTACACCGAAGCTCCGTGCTGAAAGCAGGGGCAGTGATTCCATTTGACAGGTGTTAAACCAAATACTTGTGTATTTAATTATGTTAAGAGTTCCAGAAGGTTAAAACCATAGACAAATGCACAGAACTTCTGTCAATGACAATGAACTGAGGCAGCAACATTGTCATCCCCGTGCTTTAAACAGTGTCTAAAGCAACTTCTAAACAAGTACAATTTGGGATACTCATGTAGAACTTAAACTGTGATTTTTGTTTGCTTTACCTAGTATGAAGGGTTTTCAAACGCTTCAGTAACTTATAACTAGTCCAGCCGCTGCCATTTTCCCATCTGCTCCTCATAAGCATATGTTTTGCTTTGTATACCAATAATAGATTTTTTTTTTCCCCCCCCAATAACAATGCAATCTAGTTTTCATGGTAACACACAAAAGCATTCTAGTCTTGCTCCTCTTCATCCCCATCCTCATCCTCATCGCCTTGATCTCCAGATTCAATATCATCTTCATCTTCGACCTGAAATTAGAAAATACCCCTTGTGAGCAGTAACGTCCCTTGCTCTGATCCAGCCTTTTGAAGGCACGACAAATGCTGAGGGAGCCAAAATAAGCTTTAAGCTAACCTAAAGTTACCAAGCTGTGTCAGTTGGCACTTCTCGAAGGCAACTGTCACCTCGTCACGTCACACAGTTTTTAACTGCTCTGCTGAGGACGGCTGAGTCCTGGGAACAGCAGCCTCCGTTCAGCACGCGCAGTTCCGCCCTGCACATTCCGGGGAGGAGCTCCGCACGCGCTTCAGCTCCTCACACAGCTGCGTCACCCAAAACCCGCATCCTTCACCAGACAGGCCACGGAGGAAAACACGTCTGCGCAGTGCTTTGCAATGCCACGAGCGCAGCTGCTCGTGTCTTCTTGTGTGCTCACTGCCTATTTAAGTGATTTAAAAGTCCAGACACACAGAAATTCCTTGGCTACACTTGCAGGATCTACACTTGCTACAAATACTTTTCAGTAGAAATAATGCCTCTGCCCGCCGCAGGCTCTCTAACACCCCGTTCCTGCCGCTGAAGCGGAACCAGATGACTGCTAACTGTAAGCTCGCGTGACCCCTTGTTTTGCTTACCGGTACACCAAGATCCTTCAATTTGATCTTCAGTGCAGATAGTTTCTGATCCTGGTCAGCCAAAAGCACCAGAAGATCATCCTGTTCTTTCTTTGATTCTGCAACTTCTTGCTGAAGTTTGCTTTTCTCATCTTGCAAGATAGCAACTGTACTACTGGATGAATCCAGGTGCTGTTTCAGTGATTCTTTTTCCTCGGAAAGGGCTTTCACTTCACTCTGGCAACAGGAAAAACGCCACACCAAGTTACACCATAAGCACAGGAACGGCCGAAGCCTTGTTTCCTACAAGCACATTCCCTACGCTATCTGTAACAGCTCCAACCCCACCAAGCGCCCCGTGGCCTTGCTCCCACACACCTCCTTACCCAAACTCCCCTTGCCACCAACCAGGAGTAAGGGAGGAACAACTCTTAACAGCGGCTGCCTTCCATCCGGCCAAACTGGATCGTCCGTGTCAGAACCGAGCTGTTTCCTAGACTGTCCTTGCCTGTCTTTCAAGGCCCACATTTCCCAAGGGAAAAAATAAAGGAGATGCATTCAGCTTCCCCCGTGTAGCCTGAAACACCTCCACCCCAAGCCTTTCCTATTGTAGAAGTCCTCCTAACCGAGGGCTGAGTATTAAGTGACGTGGTTTGGTGTCCACCCGCTACTAACCTTCAATTCTTTGATTTCTTGCTCGAGCCGTCCCTCGGATTCAGAGTTGGTCGCTGCTGTTGCTCTGCTGTCTCCTAACACCGAATCCGCAGTTGAATTCTGTGGATAAGAAATTCACTCTCAGAGCACTGAATGCCGCGCGTATAGAGACAGCAAGCTACGACGTTAGACAGTCAGTCGTAGAATTTAAAGGTGTATTTTCTTCTTACAGCCTTGCCAAGGTGTGGTAGTTGCACACATCCTCTGCTGCAAGGCATCAGGAAACAGATCTGTGCCTCCTGGGGTCTCAATAAATGCATATGCACGTGCACCAAAAAAAAAAAAAAAAAAAAGAGAACATAAGGTGCAACCCTTATTTCATACAAGTTGCAAGGTGCTCTCTGAGGAGACTGATGCTTTTTCTTCCAGGCGGACCCTGTCTATCAGAGGCCACCAGCCTTCATTCAGGTGCTTAAGCGTCAAAGGTAATTTTTTTTTTTCATTCGGATAAATATCCAGATCTTCGTTTCGTCTCAGCCAGCCCTACCCGAAGTTAGTATTGCCAAAATGTGGCAGCTGTCTTTCAGCTAGAACTGCAGCGTGGCGTGAATTCAAGATAATTCCTGCTGCAGTTATACCACGTGGCAGCCAAAGCTCTGGGAGAGGTGGGCAGTCTGTGGGATGGCAGTGGAGCCGTGTGACAGCTGGTGGCAGCACGGAGCACGCGTGCCTCTGCCTCATCAGCACACATGGCCAACATGTGCAATGGCATCTGATAACCAGAGCAGCTGAGACTTTGGCTAAAAGCCTTCCTCTCTCAGATGGTCTGTACGTTCAATTAAACGCTTGGTATCTCCCCGCGCTGGGCCTCTTCCTTGCAGTACCAAAATTAGAATTAGGTGCACGCGTCAGAACAAACCCGCCAGAAGCCAGAGCTGAAGCGAGTCCAGCTACCGCAGACGGGCTGCGCTGCTGTCATTACAGCAGAGAACACCGGAGCTACCCTCCTCCTTCTGCCTGAGCCCCCAGCGTCACATACTGCCACCACGGCAATTTTCGTGTGGTCCGTGCCCCTGCAGCTTTATCTGGTCGCTCTGCTGTGGAAACCTCGGAAACGTTTTCATGCAACTCGTCATTGAAGTTCTCTAGCTCAACATTCACTTTCTAACGCCGTTAGCTAGCTCTTGAGGACACATTTGAGTTTACCGAGTTATTCAGTAAGGCTTCACTAGCTAATCTTTTCACTACACAGATAAAAAAAAAGCTCCGAGGCACCTACCGTTTCCCATTCAACCGTATGTCAACTTTCAAATTAGTATCCTCAACTGTAAGAATAATGATCCCTCTCACGTACGTGATACCATGCATTTGTGTCTCAGGAGAAACTATTTCCTTAGATTAGGGTGTAAGTTTAAAACACTGATTAGTTGGTATTCCCTTGGTTAAAAATACCAAGGACTAATGGCCTCACAGATGCACTAACTTGCCTAGACTAGGTAAAACATTACGTCATTTAAAATGCTGCTGGCATCACTTGCTGATGTGTATTCTTAAAACAAGCTTGGTGTAGGGACAATAGCTACAGCCAGCGTAAGCAGCAATGCAAAGTCTTCAAGATTTAGTCCCCAAAGGAAAAATAAGGAACTTTTTCACCGGTACCATTACTTGTAGCTTTTGATTCTCGATCTGAAGCTTGGAGATTTCCGCAGACTGTAGTTGTACCTGAGTCCTGAGCAATTCTAATTCCTTTGGGAAACAAAGGCAAAACGTATTTTTAAGTTCATTTGACAAAGCAAGGTTCGCCTTAAGTTTTTCTTAACTTAAACGCTACCAGACTAACTGCTTTCATGTGAGCAGACAGGAGAGGAAAGCTGCACATGCATCTCTTCGATGAGAGCACAGCAACGATTTCTCTAGAAGACAAAATTACTCAGCAAAATGCACCATTTTCCACCCTGCTTTTATGAACTCTCGTCTGCGGAACGCCCAGCCAAGGCACCCGTCCGAGCCCTGGCCGTGTTCATCAAGGCATTTCACGCCGCTAGGATACTGCCATTAGCCTTGCCCAGGCATTACTACCAGTCTCGGTGCAGAAACCCACTGTGACTTACGGATCCAAGCATTGCTAGTTCTCTAATCAGAGAAACTCTGCTAGGTCTGTTCTTTGAGCAACAAGTACCTTAAATGACTGAGTCTGCAGACATTTAAACACTTACTTATGCTGTACGTCTAACACCTGGAAGCTTTCATATCAACATCTAAAGGTAAGCTTTGCAATGGATTAACAGTCTGAAGAATCGGCTGAAGCGTACTCTGCTGGCTCAAGCCTGCTTGGCAAAACCAACCGATTCATTTTTGCGTGCATGACCTTGATGCCCCGAGATGAGCACCATCATCCCAGACAGGTACACCGTTAAAAACATCAACACGCTCCTCCCTGAACTCTGACAAAGCTCCCGGCCCACCCCCAGCTGCCGCTGTTCGCCGCAGCTTTGCTGAAATACCCAGGTTCACCTTCTGTAGTTCATTATTGTGCTCCAAGCCACCAAATTTGCTGGTCTGGGAAGAGTGCTCTGCTGTTGCCATTTCCAACTGCGAAGACGTCTGTAACAGCAACGGGGAAATCGGCCATAGAACCAGACAGGCTAAACGTAGTCACCTTGTCAGCAGACAAAGCAAACCGTGCGCGTGCACGATCAAAGCTCCCAGCAGAGAGGGTGCAAACAGGTCAAGAAATGCGCATCAGAAAGCTCTCCGATTACACGAGAGCAGCTGGATAATCTCCTCTAAGGTGGACGCAAAAGCACCTTTCACGATTTGAAATACACAGGACGCGCACAGAATACAGGACGCACGCACCATCCCGCATTTTGGCAGGCAAGCTACCAACGCAGGCCACCATAAACGTGTCTCGGGCATGACCCCACTGAGCTCCGAGGAGATGCCCACTGCTTTTCCCCACCCACAACATGCTCAAAACCACTGCCTGCACAGTCCAGCAGGTCAGCTCTACAAACTACCCTGGCAGCAGCGTGAAGCAGAAAAGGCTCCGCTCAAGCCATCTCCCACCCAACTTCTATTATCAGCATGTAATGAGTTATGATTGCCTGGCTGCCATCGTAATGAGGAGGTTAAGGCTAATTACGTTTCAAAACAGGAATTGGAAACTGCATCGAGTTCTGCCGAGACAGCCAGCACTTACCAATTTTTCAATCACAGAATCCTTTTCCCTTAACTGCCCTTGCAGCAGTTCATGCTTGTTTTTCCATTCTTCCAACTCCTCTCTCAGTTTGCTCACTTCTTCCATCTGAATGCCATTCATCTGAAACGTATCGCTGTGGGAACTATGGTGCTGAGTGTCCTTTCCTGAAAGACAGATTTTATAACAAAGGTCACAAACCAACATGGTTTTCGAGTTAGCTTCAAGCACACCAATTAAAGTATTTATTGCCCATCCTCCTCCTGCCCCGCAGGGCAATACAAGCCATTGTAACTCAAGAAGTAAAGCAGAGCATTTAAGAATTCTCTGTCAAAAGCTGAATGAAGAGCTCTAATTTGCCGTTCCTTCAAGTATGTACTTGTGGCTGCATCCGCATGCCGCTTCACTTATCCAGGTCATCCCAAAAAAAAGAGTTCATTGACAAACCATTCTATAGAGCAAAGACAATTGTTTCCTTACCTATTTTTAATAGCAAATCACCCTGAAGACAGAATTACTTTTTCAAGTCACATCCTATCCAGCTTATCAGGTATCTTGACCTTGGAATAACTTGAATATCCTGCCCCAGTGTAAGTATTCAGGGGGCACGCTCTCTAGTGACAGTAACAGGCCTCATCTTGTACATCCACCGTACCCCAGTTCTTCCCTAATTCATTCTTTCATGCACAGACCCAAATTTCGGCCCACACCGAAGTTCATGTGGCAAGTCTGAACGGGCAACGACCGTTTTGGACTGAAGCAACAAAGGTGTGGAAAGCCCCTGCCAGCAGCTCCCTGGTAGCCCAGGGCCCCTGCAGCCCTCAGCAGGCACTCCTGCAGCCGGGGGCTGGGCTTCTCATCCCCCTACTTCAACAAAACCCATCGCAGTGCTCAACGTCAACTTGGAAAAAAGCCTGTTTTATCTCTGGGGGAAATTGTCACACGCTGCAGAGGTAGAACTGTGTGCCTGGAGCGACAGAAGGCACCGTTCTGCACCTCGCCATGAAGCACACAAGATCTTTGCGCTAGCGAGGTTATTTTTGATTTTTCTTTCTGAAGCCTACCTAGCTGTACTTTAAGGAGATTGTATTGGTCCTTATGCTGTTGGATCTGCGACACTTGCTGTGTAACCGTTGCTTGGAGCTGTTCGTTTTGAGATGTTAAAGCGTTAATTCGTTGTTTTAATTCTTCGAGCTCCTGGTCCTGTGAGAGGGGGAAAAAAAGCTCTTTCAGTAATAACGCTTTTGAATACCATCCTGTCAGGAAGGCAAATAAAGACAGACAAACCTTAACTCCACCATTACACACCACTGGTGAGCGACGCTGTCAGTGCTACCTGTGACGGGTGAGGAGAAAAGCCTCACACAAACCCAGATAACTCTTCCTAGGAAAAAAGCCTGAGAAAAAGAGACGCAGCCCATCAGGCCAGACCAACGCCTTCCGAATCTTTCGGAGGAGACCTGTAGCGTCCCTGCAGCACAGGCAGCAGCAGAACGATACAGGAAACACATAAAATCTGATGAGTGTTATTTTTCTCTATCATGCATTTGGTCCGCTTCTAGAGTCTCTAAAGAAGTCACGGTAACGGCAGTCCTCACGCGCTTAATAAAGCCTCACTGGCGGTTGAAAAGCGCCCAGTAAGCTAAACACTGACGTTTCAGTGGCAACAGAGCTTGGCTTAAGTGTTTTTAGAAGTGTTTCTGCATGGCTAGATTCCCTGGTGCTTGTTTTGGAACATCAGCTGTCAAACCGCACTGCAGGGCCCCCGAAAGCCAGAACAAACAACTTCTGGAGACAGGCGCAGTGTCACTCCCTCTTACCTGCTCTCTAATGACTTTTTTGTAGTGAGTCACTATGTTGTCATGCTGTTCCAACGTCTTCTTGACCTCCTCCTCCTTTTTATCTTCCTCGCTGGACTTGTAAATAGCTTTACTTATGACACCTGTCAGAAACAGCTTCTGTCAACTCAAGCCCAGTTCACACATCTCTCTCGTGCTCAGAACAGTCCCACAGCCTCCCCAAATTTAACAGAGTTCACGGCATTAGAAACTCGAGCCGCACTTGAAAAAAAGCAATTGTCACAAACAGGTTTAAGACAAAAGGAAACGGCAGTCTTTTTGCAGGAAGGTTTGCACGCTTACTGCTTCACCGTTTCAGAAAAGCAAATGGCTGTTTCGAGTCCTTCGTATCAGAAAAGGTGTTTTACTTGCGTTACGGCTCCACTGCAAGTGCGGCCCGAGGGGCTGTGCACGTAAGCGAGACACAGGACTACAAAGGCAACACACAGATGAAACGTGATCGGGCAAAACCATCTCGACTGTTGCTTCTTTGAGATTTTTTTCCTTCTCTGGACTGATTTAAGTTGGGCAATATTAATAAAGCGGACATGAGTTACACGTTCAGGATCATGACAACCTGTCTCTCTTGTGAAAGTGACAAAGCACTAAACGAAGTCCCCATCATTTTCTAACACGGCAGGAAATTCAGCATGTCTACTTCTTCTTAATGAGTTAGAAACCGCGAAGGCCTAGATTGTGTACTTGCACAAATCAAGCTTCTATGACCACGGCATGTGCTCGATACTTCAGTCTCTACGCGACCGCAGGAAAGTACAGCTCTTGACCACAGTGGGGTAACTCACAGCACGTATTAAGGAACATTTCACCTCAAATATAAAGTTGTCCAATTGGTACAAGCCCTGATCACGGGCTTGTACTAGGAGTGTCTTTACCAAATATCTGAACTTCAAGCTTGGGTATATGATTACTTACAGCTATTATCAACACATGTTTTTCAAAATACTCCAATTTGGTATCATAACACTGCTTTTAAGAGGGTTACGTTCAGCACGTTGGGTAGTTCAGTCATCAGCTCATCACAACAACTTAAGCAATGAGCAGAGCATCTCACCTTCCAATTCCTTCACAAGCTTGGTAAATTCATGATCAAACATCATGTGGTCTGGGCTAGAAAAACTGGGTTGTGGTTTCTGAGCAGCTCTGGAATAAAGTTCATGTTTGCTAATGAAGCCAAGCTTCTCAATGAAGTTCTCCCGACCAATCCTCTTCTCAATCAGCTGTTTCAGCTTCTCTCTAAAAAGAGGAGACAAATCAATCACAGCACAACACCGGAAGCGGAATGAACCCATCCTTCCCTCGAGGTGGTTTTTGCAGTTACAACTCCCGTCTCCATCTTAACCACACCAGATGCTTTGCATTCAAGATGCAATTTGGCAGTTGCCACCGACATCTGTTCTCCGGGCAGAACAGGCAGGTTGGGAGGACCCGTGCTAAACAACCCTCTGCTCCGCCTGCCTACTGGTGGGTCTGTTGCTTTGCACCCCGTACGGAACACGCACAGAAAACATCCAACCAAACATTCCCAACCCCAGCGCCTCGGCTAAAAGCCTCTTAAACCACCACCTGCCTTTCACTGAACCTTTCCCTCCAGTCCTCTTACCTCTACATCATACTTACTTCCTATAGTTTTCAAGGGAATTGTCATTGTAGTAGATGGAAATGCCAAGCAGAAGCGCACACAGGCCTTGGACGAGCTGCTCCTCTTCGCCAAGGTTTTCAGCTATCTGCCCTGTGAGCTGGAGCACTTGTTAAGGATATTTGAGCTACTTCACAAGCACAATACACATAACATACTTATCCCTGGATAAACTCCCATGAAAATTCTTTTCACGTGTAAAACCAAGCTTGATTAGGAAGTAGGCAAAATAGCTGGTGAAAGCCTCACATAGCTAGCTCTCCTTTTGAAGGATTTGGGTTATCAGTGCTTTCCCTGAAATTGCTTTTCTCGGTAACGCTCTGCTCAGCCAAAGAGACTTAGTTGTTCCAAACAGATTTTCAGTTTAGCTAAGGTGACAGTTTAGCCTTACGTACTTCAGTCAGATTTTTTTCCTGGAAAGCAAGCAGAGAAACAAGCTTCAACAGAAGAAGGAAGCATTCTTCCTACCTCTTGGGTATAAGCGTAAGTCACACTAAAAACATCCGAGGGCTTGTTGCGAAAAAAATACCCTTTGCTGTTGGAATGACGTGACTTTCCACCGCAAAAGAATTTACAGGGGCATCTTACAGGCAGGTCAGCCTACACAGAGCATCGTCAACGGCAGCTGGTTCTATCTCTTGCCCCAGTGCACTTTCATTACTATCATGCAGTATCCCTGCAAACTTACCTGGATAAACATTGAACTTGACCACGAATAATCCAAGTAATTTCTAGGCAGGCGCTTCTGCTCTGCGAGCAGGTCAAGGATACAAAAGGTACATTGGCTGGATTGTGAAGGAAGTGGGTGACCGCAATCGAGCAGTTGCTTAGCCAAGTGCAAAGCAGCATCAGTAGTCCAACCCTGGTCTGTACTTTGCTGCCCTGAAAAGAATAGAACACCTCATCGTTATCCTTCCACAGTGGAGGACTGAAAAACAAAAAAAAAGCTGTACTGAATCATAACTCACCCACTTTCACCTCATCCTTTTATAAACGACACGTCTTTCAAAATATCCATTTGTTAGTTAGGCTGAACACAGCTTTAGTGCTTTGATAAAACAAGTATTTAACCACTCATACTTAACTGTTTTCAGAGCAAAACAACAAGCAACACAGATGTGAAATAGGACTCAATGCAAATTAGCACCGGTATAAAAAAAAAATCATAACAAATCAGTTCTGCATTTATAATTAATACTCGGGTAACATAAAGGAACACACATACAACCCCTATGAAGAAGGAACAAGGTGTCAATTTTAAGTCAGGTAAGGATTCCCATCACCCAGGCTTCCCCTGCTGACTGAAAATTGCCATGTGTTCCTAATATTATTTTCTAAGTAAACAAAGGTAATACTGAAGTGGCTTTCGGTTCACACAATAGGCACATTAAGCCAGCAAGAGGCACGCTAACTGCAGTATTAGTTTTTGTGAACTAGGGAAAATTAGTTTTTATCTGGAAATTGACTTCTCAGCTTTTGTCCCTCTTGTCTTTGCTGCAGATAGCGTGGCCACAGCAGCTTTAAGACAGACACGCGTCTCTTTCCGACAGCCAACATTCAGGAGGCAACCAAGAAAAACGTTCCCTGCAAGGAAAACTAAACGTCACACGAGCACCTAATAAATCGGGTAAAGTAACTGGAAGCTCATGTCCAGTCTCGAAGGCAAGGTGAGGCATACAGAACTGCTGGGGTATCTTCAAAAGGCGTCAAGAAAATACACTGGAATGAGTGGTTACGACAGGGATCAAGACAGGGGCAAGAGAGAGAAGGAATCACCAAAACCGAAGACAGAGGCTGTGCTTGAGAGGCATCTGCGCTTGCGACGGTGAACTTGCATCCTTGCCTCTGATAACCCTCATGCTGAAGGCAGGGTTGTTTCTAACTTTAGCTAAGCACTAAAAAAACACCGAAGAAACCAAAAGCCCCGCCAGATCTTTGAATAAGCCAGTCTGGTTTGCCCATCGAAACAACCAGCGAGCAGCAGTGTGGCGAGCAGCTCGTCAGGAGCAGGCTCCCGGCTACCCAACGGCCACTGCTGACCACAAGACAGACAGGAGCTGGGTCTAGCAACTCCGGAAGAAGGTACCACGCTCTGAAGAGCCTGCCTTCGAGGACTTCCTTCGGAGGTGCTGTGACTTGCTGCAGCAACATCACCCTCACTAAGACAAAACCGTCTCCACAAAGGAGGAGAACGCAGATTAGGGATACCGAGACTGTGGCAGCCATCCCTAACGCTGCACACATCCAACGGGAGCGTCTGGCCCTTTCTCGTCATGATCCTCGTCATTAATCCAGAGACCTGAGTGCAGTGTGTCAGGACAGCAGACAACACAGCCATCACCGCCAGCCGCGCAGCGCCTGCCTGTCGGGTGTCACGGTGAGTACTACGTGCCCTGCTAGCAGTCACTGTTACTCTTTGCTACAGGTTTGTCTCCAGCTTTGTTGTGACCCTCTCGTGCTGTTGCATTAACACAGAAATTGTCTTCCCTGCTGCGGCCCTTCTAGCCGAATGCCACAACTGCTTTCCACCCTCCCAGACCTCATTGCGTGTTGCCTCGTCCCCCCCCAGACTCTACTCTCCTCTTGCCCTCTCCTTTCCTGTCGACCAGCTCTTTTAACCTTCCCTGTCACCGTTGTGCGTTTCCCCTGCCCACCTTGCACTTGGTCAGTAGTTACTGACGCGCACACAACACAACTTCCATACCTCCGCTCGTGAGGTGAGCTTACTTCCAGGACAGTCTACTGGCAGGACATGTTGAAGAGCTGCTCACTAGCGTACAGCGGGTTACCCCCAAAGGCCAGACAGGATGCCCAAAGAGCTGTCCCAGCACTTTTTATTACCCACTACGGTGGGCTAAGGACTGTGTTCACACTCCAGTCTTCAGACGAAGCAAGACCCCAGGTGACAAATCGTAGGTCATACAAGCTCATAGAGAACATCAGCTGCCTCACCACGCTGCTTGAGTAAACTCCAACTCTTGTCACCCGGCTTAGCTGAAAAACCTGCTGACCCCACAGGCCCTCCTTGCTATCCCAAAGCGTCCCGACATGCGATCTGACCGAACTGCAGGGCCGCTTAGGTCAAAAGGGACCCTGGAAGTCACACAGGTTGCGCGCTGCTTTAGCATAAGCGTGCTGTAAAAGCAGCAATTACGTCCAGATTACTTCCAGATTAAAGGCAGCAACAGTCTCATGACACTGCCAACTGTGTAACTTCACCTGCCCCAGAAACCTCCTTGGGGAAACACGACCCTGATGCAGCGGCGCTGAAGGACAGAGCGTCCACCCTCCACGCATGCAGCATGTCCCCACCTGCAAGTACCATCACACAACGGGGAAGGAAACTGCCCCTTTTTCCCCCCCTCGCTGCTCCTCACACCTCAAACTGCTTCAAACCTGCCAGGAACACCTTCTCCCCAGTCCTTCCACTCCTGCGGGAGAGCTGTGTCCTTCCTGATGCTCATCCTCCAAGCCTAGCCGACCTGAGAACAGCCCATGTGGCTTGACCACCTCCACCAAGCTCCTATTTCTACCAATGCCAGACTTTGCTACACTTAACCAGTGTACTTGCTGACAGTCTGCATTTAATCCCCCGGTAGCCCCCCACGCAGCACTGCTTTCACCCTCCTGGGACACACTCAAGTTAGCTGGAGTGACCAGAATCAGTCCAAGGAAGTTAGAACTTCAGACTGAAAAACTACCGACTAAATGGCTGTGACACCCGATTATCCACACAGAGACAGCAGACACGCCAATTTCTATTTGTCCAAGGATCAAGTCAATTCTCCCCTAAGGGAACAACAAGAAATGCTTGCTTCAAACAGAACAAACAACACTAGAAACCCTTTTCTCCTCTCCTACGTTACAAATACTGTCTCCTCTTGTCCCCACACTGTTAGCCAGTTCACAAGCACCGGGGCTAAGGGCTGTAAGTGGCAGTCCTGCCAGCTGGCCCACCTCGTGCTTCCTAAGAGGACACTGACAGGAGCATCCCTTATCTCGTCAGAAGCGCCAAGTTACTTTTGCTCGTGCGACCCAGCATTCACGGCACACGTGATCCGCTGGAAGCACTCGCAAACCGCATTTATTCTCAAGCACTGCGTGCTGTTTAGAGGTCTCATTAACACGTTCTGCCTAAGGATTTCCACACCGTCCAAAACACCCTCTCTACGAGAGAAATAGCACACGGCTATGTTCTAGACATGCCACGCAAACGCCTGCTGGGAGAGGTGACAGCTCTCCACGGCTGCTGCTCTACAACTCACGGCCGGTAACGACACAACCCCATCCCTCAGGACAACTGCGGCCAGTGCGGTGAGGGAAGCAGACGGTTCCACAGCAGAGACACTTCAGAAGTGTTCTTTCTGCCACGGACAGCCAACGAAGCAGTGCTTTAAGTGACCCAGCCTTGAAGTCAAACAGCTCACTTCAGGGGTCACTTGCTAGTAATGAGATCCCTGCTATTCACAGCTGCTGGCCCCAAGGTTAAGAATTCCGCTGTTAAGTAGGAGGTACAGCGTGGCCGGAAGGCGGGTTAAACACCGTCTGGCTTGTAGCAGTCAGGATATCAGCAGCATGTTCCCACTTCAGATGGTACCAGCCGTTTGCTACAGGCCAGTCTGAGAAAACAGCATTTGTAGCAGTTGTGATTTTTCTCACAAGAAAGCACATCTGTCAGGGGAACAGATGGTGAGTGAGTCCGCCCCGCTGGAAAGAAAGCACCCGTGCTCCCCAAGATCTTTATCCCGCAGTTTTGTGGTGCGCCCCCCGAGAATCCCCTGGAGACACAGAGAGAACTTGTTATGCTAGGGAAAAACCCAAACCCCACTGCATCACAGAGCTGTGAGTGGAAACACGTCAAAAAGCAGTTAAAGGAAACCTCCCCAGCAAAACCCAAGACAAGAGGAAAAGGCCTGCTTTTGGCAAGAAAATGCCCAAGCCGTGCCAAAGAATACATACCCGTCTGTCGATCTTATCACCCTGCAAGTTACACACATATTATTTGAGAACCTGGAAGTGGAACACATTTCAGAAACACCCCCCCAAAGTTCGAGTCCCTTGCATCACTCAAGGCTCAAGAGCCACAGGCAGTTCTACCGACTCAAGTATTTTTTAGCTTAGACAAAAAGGCCGGGAAAAAGATAAAAAGGGTTTTCTGACATTGTCAGGTAAAGCAGATAAAATGTCAAAGGGACAAGTTCAAAATAATAGCATTCGGCCGTTATTCTCAAGTGCAGGAAAATCTAATTGCTGCCAGCATTCACTAGCTGCTTATTATTCCAACCATTCGGGGGGAAAGCGCGTGTAACGGAAGCGCACGTCACGAGGAAGCGTGGGCTGGGAGGTGAAGTAGTTCACTCGCGTGTCATTTGCCAAGCCAGGTGTTTAAATGTTGAACCGGTTCAAAAAAAGCTTTTAGCTTTGGACAGCAAAACCATTAACAAGCAATACAGAATAGCCTGGTGTTTTCACAGAGTGTCAACTCAGCAGTTACAGGCTGAACACTGACCAGGCACTTCTTCAGCAACAGAACGCGACTGGGGCTGCTGCCGGTTTGCCTCGTCTTTTACACCAGGTTTAAGGTCTGGAGGCTTTAGGACCCTCTGCCTACTGGGCGCAGGCAACATCAAGCAGCAATCGCTGACGAAAAAGCAACGTTTGCCGCTTTTCTCCTCCCCCTGAAGCAGAGTGCTTTAGCAAAGCTTAAAAAAAGTCTGCCCTAAGAGCAAGACTCCTCCTTCTCACTCCACACAGCCCTCGCGTTCCTGCCGGGCGCCCTTCCCAGACTCCCGGAGCGTCGCCGCGAGCGGGGGCAGCGGGCGCGTACCTGCGAGAGGATGTTGGTGCACTGCTGCAGCAGCGACACCGGCGGGTTGCCGATGCTGGTGGCCAGCTGCACTCTCAGGAGCTGCTCCTTCAGAGTGGCGTTCTCCTGCAGGGCGTGGGCCAGGGCCACCGCGGCACACCAGTTTGAGAGCGAGTCCGTGGAGAAGAGGCCCCCGCAGAGCAGCTGACCAGCCGAGACCGAGTTACCTGTAGCTACCCAAACGGCCAAGAGGTGCACGTGAGATTAAAACAAGCCACAAAACCGGCAAGGTATTTAAGACCCGAACATACAGTTAAAGCCCAAAAAACCCAAACCAGTGAAGTTTTAGAGAAATCGCGAGTCAAATCATCTCACTTGGATCAGACACTTCGCGGCAGGTAAATAACTTCGCAAAAGACATCACCAGTCAATGCCTTAAACATTTGCGCGAGTCACAGCTCACTGCAGAGACGCCAGCTTTGCGTACCGTCAATGGTAGATGGCAGAAGCGTGGAAACGATTTCTCCTTGTCCTTTTTGGTTTTTGTATAAAAAGCACTGGAAACAGTAGAGAACAGCACAACGTAGCACGAAAGGCTGCCTTTCGTTCACCATGGACATCAGAAGAACTACAATTGCAGGCCTGTTTGGAAAGGAAAGAAAAACATTAGGACAAAGTTGTGAATGAAGACAGGCACAGACAGACAAATTGGACTGTATTCTCTGGGTAAAGGGAGAGGCTTTTGCCTACTCCGTCTAGTACCTTTTCAAACATTTGAGTAAAGCCTTTGATTTCAATACCAGTTAGTTAAAAGCCAAACCAGTAGATTCATTATACGTGACTGCAATGAGCTAGCGTTCCTCCGCAGCATTTTCGTCTCCGATTGAGCCCCCTGCTCTTCCCTGCCAGCTTCGGAATATCGGAGAAGGTGCCTCACGAGGCCACTAGCAGCTCGTGAGACCAAAGGTCTTTTTCTGCCCTCGCGTTCAAAGCTGAGATGGAAGTCTCACTGAGCTAACACTTGCTGGTCCCCAGTCTGAGTAGAAAGCAAGTACCTGCCTATTTTTCCCAGCCTCTAAGTCCTTTTGCAGACTGTCCTCTGGCTGACAGCGGCAGCTCATCCCGATCTACAAACTTCTCAGGTACCAGGTAGGAAAAACCCCCCTCAGTTCCAGGCCTCATCTCTGTGGAAACCCACCAGACAGCCCCAGGCCGTATCTAGTAACACCCAGTGTGAACCCGATGTTGTTGCTCTCTGCGGTAATTCCCAACGCTGAATGCAAACCACCCTTTGGATGAGGCTGCCGCTGCCCATACCAATACATCATTACCTAACACAGTTAAACACTTGTCTTCCTCTACCTTGGTGGATTAGAAGGTGCATTTACAGAGGCAAAGTAGTCTTGATTCATCTGGCATCCTCGAATGACCTCTGATACAGTATTAATGGTCTACAGAAAGGGCAGAGAAAAGATTAAATTGATAGTTATATGTGAACCATAACGCGCTACCTAGATCACTCAGAATTAATCAAGATAACCCTGACAGCTTGGTATTGAAAAACACATACCGAGTCTCAGCACGGAGATGAATTTATTCAATAAAACCATTTCAAGTGAAATCCACACAGCAGACGGCTGTGACGCACGCTGAGCACAGGATAAGGGGCAGAAAGCTCAGACAGATCTACTGTACCCAGTTACCTCCACCTTCGTTTTCCACGTCAGGTCAGTTTTGCTATGACAGCCAGTTCAACTGGACATTTACCAGGTTTTGTCTGTTTTTTTTTTCTTTAAAAGATAAAAGGATTGGAATGGAGGCCACACCACAGGAACCAGTCTACAGTCAGTCTAAGCACGTCACTTTATCGAGGGAAAACACATCTCATCCTGCACTGCCGACTCAGCCTTCTAGAAGCTAGAAATCCCTCATCCTTGGAAACCTGCCGAGTCGGAATACTTCCAGACTCTCTGAAAAGGTAACAGCAGCAACAAACCACCCAACCCCAAAACAGAGAAAAACATCAGGCAATTCAGCCCCGCTGGGACGTGCGGAAATCCAACAGAAAAGTTAAGCAAACCTGAATACTTGCTGGTTGTAGAACAGAATGTAAAAGACTGTCTGACTTTACAGTACCCGCACAGGAAGCTGACATCTCTGCCATCTGAAATACTTTCTTAGCAAATACTATAATTTCAGTTTGTCTCTGCAGCCACCCATTATCCCTGGGGACTCCTGCCTTCACCCATTCAGTCGGCCCATTCCCTCCATCTTTTTGCTCCCTCTTACTTCTGTCAGGATATCAGCAGGAACGCCCGTTGCCATCAGGATTGTGCAGAGCTGCTGTAACAACCCACAGTGAAACATCGCCTTCTGACAGCTGCTGGTGGCACCGGGAGGATTTGTGGGAGACACGAGTACCCGCACAAGCTGAAAAAAGAAAGTTTCTACGTCAAGAGAGCCCAAGACCTTCTGAAATGCAGAACAAAACGGACTCACCCATTTGACATTAATCATGAAATAGAATTGCGCCTAGAAATGGGCACAGAAGACAAGAACTACACAGCATGGTCCTCTCGTAACTACCTATGACCATTTGATTTAGAGTTCAGTTGAAACCCTCTAAAAACTTCAAATATCTGACGCCGTTGCAAATATCGCAATGGAGCAATGAGAAAGCCAGTTCTAACTACTCTATTATTTGGCTCGCCATTTGTCGGAACTACATTTCGTAAAGTGAGAAACCACCTTCGTCATTACCGTTCACTTCAACACCAAGTGCCACAGAACAGGAAAACCTCCTTTCCTTTTTTGGAAGGGCGAGCAGAAGCGACGGTGCCCAACAGCCAGCAACGGCGAACCCATCGTGAAGGCAGCTACTGGAGCTCGCGTAGCGCCCCGCAGCCACACGCGAGTTCAGCGAGGAGGATTCTTCATACACAACACCCCCAAGTAAGCGTTCAGCTGAAATCACCGGTACGTCTTAAGTGTAGCGAAACGAAGTTAAGCGATACGCCCGCCGCCCCAACTTCACCGTGCGGCAATACTGTTTGTGCCGAAAGCAGCACGTCTCACCAATACCGGTAGCTAATTCTGAGCCGAAGACAACACCTGGATTTCAGAGTTAGCTGTTACAGCACACTTCTTCCTCACAGCAAGACCGCTGGGAAAGCGTTGACTTAGGAGTTAGATGAAGCGTTTTACCTGCAGCATTAGGTGAAGATTAGTTACTTTCTGTGCAGACCACCCACAGTTGTCATCTCCAACTTCAAACCAAGGCTTCATACGCTGAATGTACGAGCCTTCTTTGAAGAAATTCTGATTGGAATTATTGTTCTTCAACAAGTTTTGTAATAGGAGGAGACAGTCTTCCACTACTATTCCTGGTGAGACAAAAGAACCAGAACATTAATCAAACGATGACACATGGAAAACTAACTAGCTTCTCCATGCACTGGCTATGTTCTAGACGGAACAGAGCACACACCCTGAACTCTTCACTCTTAACAAACATTAGACTTCAATGAAGAACTGTGAACCTCACGCGAGAAAAACTGATCAAATGTCACTCTGAACTAAATACATCGATGCCGATCCAGCCTATTTCCAAGGAAACCGTAATTGAGTTCCTTCCACAAGTCTGAAGCAAAAATGTTATTTCCAGAGAATACACAGTTTGTGTGAGTTTACTGGGTGGGAAGGGAAGAACTGCAAACAAAGCCGCACCATCAGCGCTTTGTGTCTTGGAGTACACCTACCTCAGAGTCGGGCTACACCACTGTCTCTGGATTGTAAGCACTAAAACGAAGCTCCTGTTGAACTGCATCACGATTCCAATGCAGCAATTCTTACTGGATTACAAATTCCTTCTCTTTAACCAATTGCTACATCTTCCACTCGTTTCAAAGGTACTTTTTTGGGTTATTTTGGTGGAGAGGCGATTCTTAGGATGCTCATCCACTACGTACTCTGCAAACAGAAAATCCTCCGACAACTGTCCAGAAGACAGCATCCATCAAGGCAGCCTGGCTCTGGTACTGCTGGGACGCCTCCCAGTCTGGACTTGACAGAAAGGATCAAGACTTACTCCGGGCACTTCTGAGAACACGCCGGCAGCGCCAGGCTCGGGAGCGGGCGAACAGGGAGAGCCCAGCTGTCCCAGTCCCCCTTCCCACTCCTGCTGCAGAGCCGCAGCTGGTCATCCAGCCTTCGGCCGGGCTGCAGACAGCAGGAATGGACACGCAGGAGGGGGAAAGCAGAGAACTCCTACCACTTAGGAATTTACATACCAAGTCTCCCAAAATTATTAACTGCCTAAAAATAGCAGCTTTGAATCAAAGGTTTGCTTAATCCTTCCATGCCAGCATAGCTGGAATAATTCAGCCCGGAGAGAAGCATTAACTGCTCCTGCAGCCCACAGAAAGGTCACGGAGCAGCAACCTGTCTTGTCACTGAAATAAACCCTGAACCAAACTGCAACTGGTGGTAAACTCATAATATGTTGCTAATTAAAAAACAAAAAAGGCACCTCAGTACTGCATCATTTTTGCTCATTTTATCCTTTCCCGCTCTCCCCAACAGGTAAATGATTTGGCAAGGACCTGACCAGAAAACTGCATTATTAGTGAGGCTGAAGGAACCAAGCAGCTGTTGCAGCCGCTCCGAGGATCCGAGGACCTTGCGGGAGGAACGCAGATGCTCAGCTCGGTAAGTGACAAATGCAGCACACGCACATCTGACCCTGCCGTTCGAGGCACGTACATTCACAGACCTAAGCCAGACAGGAACACACAATCTCACATACACACGCCCACAAAAATTAACCGATGTTTTAACTAAATAGCTCCAGACTAGTTTCCAACAGATGCTGAAAGCCTGCCTGCTTGCTCAGTCTGGTCTTGCTCCGTTCCTCACAACCAGGTTGTAGGTTTTCATCCTTCTACCCCCTGACCTAGCTCCCATTACGTACTCACATCAGCCTATCAACATTGTCACCTAAGAGTCTGGGCAGAAGCACAAGACTATGAGTAAGCCTTAGACTTTTCTGTACCTCCATCGCTGTTTCCTTCTTCTGTTATGATATCCAGAAGTCTCTCAAAGGCATTTTCAAAGGCAACAATCTTCTGTATGGCTGCATTACTTTTGGTCAATTGCTGTAACAACAGGACTCCCTTGACAGGTGGGGGAGAGAAAAAATTAAACTTAGTTTTACTGGAACTGCATTGCTTTTCAAAGTCACAGTTCTTAGAAGTATGCTAGATCAGCAGCGTAATCCTTGGCCAGAATGACAGGACAGAACCGCGTGCCCGGCGACTCGGCACATCTAACAAACCCACCACGGACACCACGGGACGGTTCCCTCAAGCCTCGCTGCACTTCCCAACAGAAGCACAGTACCGCGGAGAAGGACGCTCAATGGCTACACGGACGAAAAAGGGAAGTCGTAAAGCACCTCATCTCTTCTGCAGTCAGTAATTAGAGCACTTTGGCATCCCATGAGCCAAGAGGAAGAATCGAAGTGAACCTGACAGAAGGCCAAGAGAAAGATCAGCTAACGCACTAGGAGAGCCCTGTGCAAGGGTGAGCGTTCGCGTTACACACAACAGTCTGCATTTGTTGTGTCGACTGAGGAGTGAAACGTTCCCAACTACCAACCACGATTTCTTCACGTGCATTTGTTTTACTTGATCCCAGTTCTGCACAAGTACTAAGCAATTCAACTGAGAGTTACTATTTGTTAAGAGGATAAACTGCCTTTGTTCCGTACTTACGTCATTTCGTATAACCTCCCTAGAGTCCGCTAGTAAATCCATGAGTCTGGAAACACCTGCAAGAAAGGCATTAAAGAAGGGCATAAAAAAAGTGCAGCTTTTTCATGCTGGGGGTCTTCAAAACACCTTGCTCTAGACTCTTCTGTCATGATGTTTGCTGAGCTCCCGGCTCCAGGTTTACCAGCAATAAACTCAGCCGCTTACCCATAGGGCTGACAAGAATTATCTGCTGCACTTGAGGTCCTTGCTGCTTTAAAAGAGATGTAAGTAGTTTCACTCCAGGCCAACGAACGTGGAAGTCAAACTCCTGCAGAGATGGAGCACAGTACGTTAAGTAATGAATTCCTCAATATTCTTCTTTGTCTTCTAGACACCAGTTACAGACAGACACCAAACAGACACGGCATTTCACCTCCTGTAAATTTCTTTTCTTATCCCTGCTATTACAGTTCCCAGCCAGCAAGTCAAAACACTATCTTATTCCCTGGTTCTTTCTATTTTATTATCAACCATGCTGACTCCAGCAGTTTCCTTTCCTCCCTCTCCTCTGGGGTAGCTTTCCTAGCTATTTCTTCTTTCAAAAAAGCAGTCAGACTGGCCTTCCCGGGATCAGCCCGTATTACCCAGAAACCCAAGAGGGAAACAAAAGCAAGCCCTTTTTCTGTCTTCTTCCTAGTCCCAAAGATTAACAGCAGCTTCTCTGTTAAAACCGGGTCTCGTCAGCAAGAGAAAGCTCAAGAACTAATGAGGCCACGAACAGACTTGACCAACCACAACAAACCTTTGGGCTCACCAAGTCAGCTCAGCCCATTCAACAGCTGGTGACTGAACCTTCCTCTCAGTCACCTCACAGAGCCTTCCGTGCTCTAACCGTGCTGGGTTTGAAAGCACCACCTTGAAGTAAGGCAGCAGATCACTAATTTGGACAAGCAGTCTTACTCTAACTCTGTTCCTAGTTCCAAGTGAAAACTTAAGTCTCGTCCTTTCCGCAGCACCTCACCTTCCTCAGCCCCTGGCCAAGATAAACACCTCCACTCTACTTGGTGCAGAAAGGTGGTAGCTAACCCGGTTCTTAACCGTCTCACCAAGCAGGCTGGATGGTTTATAAAGCTTTTTCTAAAGCTGTCTTTTGTACAGGACAAACCCTGAATGGCACAGTATTGCCAGCAAAGAGGACACTGAACTACGGCATCTGCGGGGAAAAATAAAGGGTAGCTTAGAAAACAGGTTGCAAGCTTCCAGCTCTGCACAATGCTATATACATTTTTACCAAATGACGCTTGCGTGTGCAATTAATTGCACACCAAGCTACTTTCAGCAGTCACACAGCTCCACCTATAGGTTTTACCTGTCTTTGGGACAGACGCTCTCTGTTTTCGACTTGCAGACCTCAGATTTGGATCAATAAAATCAGCAGCACCCTGCTGCGGAGAAAGGCCCTAGTCTAACTTGCAACAGATAAATCAATCAAGGATATCCTGGATTTTCCTACAATACATATTGCACGTATTCATCTCAAGAATATATTTATAAGCCAACCCTTCGTACTCATTAACTAGTTTTAAAGTACTGTCAGCCACAGCCAGAAGTTTCACAAAGACAGCTTTACTAACTCACTAACCACAGTCTACCAAACTGCCCCCACTTTGCACATCCATCTACTGAGGCCAAAACTCAGCACTCGGGAATGAAGCCTCAGACACGCTGGCAAATATTTAATCCTGCTGAAAGCATCACATAAGCTCCGTATGGGAAGAGCAGAACATCATCTTTTCACTGAAGATGGACTGTGAAGAAGAAAAAAAAAACAACAGCCAAAAAAAAGCAAGAGAGATCCATAATGGTCTTTTTCTCTCAAGCACAATCATAGTCTTAGTTTGGAAACAAATATTTTAACAGTTGAGAACAAAGAGGCAGTCCTTGAGGATAAAACCATTGGAAAATTGTAAAATGCGTTAAACGCACCAGGCTGATAGAAAGCAGTCACCCTTTCTACTCAAACTGTATCTCAACAGACATTATTATCTCATTATCATTTAATGATCATCTGAAAAATTATCTTCCACAAGTGACAACAAGTGACAACAGCTTCTGTTTGGGGAGCATTAATTTTTACTGTTTCTAATCAAACATCTAAAAGCCTTGTTCCACTGCTTTAAACTGTCCACTGCTTTAAAAGCTGCGCTAACGCCGTTCATCCAGGTCACGGTCTTCACTCGCCTCCAACCCCGCGGTCGCTACGTCTAAGAACACCTCACATTCGACACAGGCTTCACTAGACAGACAAAAACATAGCTTTATCCGTTAAAACCACCTCCCTGGGCGGCACCACGTATCTCTCAGTATTCCAAGTATGATCCTGTGACTCACCTCCACAAGAGTCAACAAAAGCGTGACATTTTCTTGCTGTTTAATGAAAATCTCTGTGAATTGACTTCCCAAATCATCAACTTGTTTTGATACATTTTCTTCTGTAATAGCAGAAAACAATTTATTACAACACACGATTAGCAGAACTTCGGCTAGTTGTGACTTTCATTCTTACTAAAATAGGGCCGTGGGTGACAAAAAGGTTTAGAGTCACTGCTGTGACATTAATTGAAATAATTTCAAAACAAGCACTGACACAAGCTTTGCACAGAAGAGAAAACCTACAGTACTCTAAACGTAACTTTTATCGAGAAGCGTTTTGTTTTAAAAAGAGAAGGGCACAACGACTCTACTAAAACTCAGTTCAGCAGAAAAACATCCTATCTCCATTGATCGTATCCGACCCGATTCAGAGTTTTCGCCCCCCGCGGTTGCCTGTTACAGGTATAACCAAGCCCCCTCTTAAGCGAGCAGAAAATTCAGAGAGAAGGAGAGCGCCCACCCGGCAGCGGAGGGGCAGGAAGTCTCAGAGCTGCTACGTTCACATCCGGCTGAACTGATCCAGCGGAGGAGTTAGCTCCCCACAAGGACCATTCCCTCCTCTGCAAAGCACATTCCATACCCAGAGGCTTGAAGCAAGCAGTGGGAATCTAAACCATCAAAAGCTAATTGGCTCGAACGCTTCTTTTTTTTTTTTTTGGTTTAACACCAGAAAAAACCTAAACATCAGCAAAGGAGCGTAAGTTTAGAACAGTTTAGCATCCAAAACTTTCTGTCCTGGAATACAAATTAATTTCACAGGAGAAACTAGGTGCCATTCTGTTATTTACTCTTCAGTTGTGTAGACTCAGGGTAGCATGTAAATTTCAACGTACACTATTATTTCATGCATCCCTGTCGCACAAACAAAAAAACAACTGAAAACGTGCAAACAGCAGCTGACACCACTGCCGGCTTTCTAGGCTGCGCAACAATTTACAAAGCTTTTTCACCCAACAGTCCTATGTAGATACTACGGGTTGGCATAATTAAGGAATTTCAGTTGAAAAATTGAGGAAGAGCAATTCTAATTCTAGGGGAGCTGTTTTTATTATATCTTCATTTCGGACAGGAAGAGAAAACATTTCATTTCAGTCCAACTCAGTCCCAGAGACCTCAGCTGTTCCAACGGCTCAGCAGTTCCAAGCCAGAACCCTCCATGGGGCAGGAATTCAGATGTACGTGCCACGAGTGGCCACCCCATATGAAACCAGCATCTCATCGAGTTCAAAAAAAATAGGTTGGTTGTCAGCTTGTTGGCATTTACACAAGGCTTCTCAGCGGAGCACAGAGGGGCAGGGAGCACACGTTACCCGCTAGGGGAGCAATACGCAGGACACGGCCGCTCCCTCCCAGCTCCAGCCAAGCACCCTGCTCCCCACGAGGCCTCCTCTGCCCACGCTGCCCTAACGAGGTTGCTGCTCCGCTGCCCTCTGCCCCGTCCCACAGCGCACCCTGCCCCTGCCCAGGCTCCGCTCTCCGCGTCGGGCAGCTCCGACGGCCAACACTTGATGGAAGAGCCACAGCAAAGGCACCGCAGGTCGCCTTCTGCAGGGGCTGCCCTGCAGATCACACAGATGGACAGGGAGCACCACGACTCCGTCCCACGCGAGCTGATGAAACCGCAGGCACAGGGACAGTTGAAGCAAAACACACAGATAATATGTGGCAAAGCCACTGAATTTATCCAAAGGTCTCATTTGGTGAGATGAAGGCAAAACAAAGATTCTTCCTTCTGCTTAACCTGCAGGATACACAGCCTTATCAAGGACTCACTAACAAACCATTAACAAGTGAGCACCTATAAAAAGGGTCAAAGACCACAGATAATCTTCAAACTCTGTACCTTGTCAGGGTATGGCAAATCCAAGAAAGCAAAGGACTCCACCATAAAAACTTGGTGCCAAGAAAACAATTTTAGTTCAACCAACCCAGTTCAAACTGTTGGCAACGGTGATTCACTGCAAGGTATTAGTTGATAAGATTTATTTTTTAAAGCTTTCCAGTACAGGAAGGAGGTTTTTGTTTGCCCTTTCAGACATGAGCGCTGAGCTCATCGTTTCTCTAATGCGGTGCAGCTACACGTCTCCCCTGCAGCAGGCTTATGGGGAGGTAGCGTACAAGAGGGAGAGCGCAGCAGTCTGCTCTGAACTTTCAGCTGCAGTCATTACAACAAAAGGTGACAAAAGGGAGGACAGACTGCATGCAAAAATAACTATCCCAGGCACGCAGCATCGAGCAGAACACAAGTCCGACAGCGGCTCAGAGGTCCAGGGGCTGATCAAGTGGGTCACTCCTGGTTCACAGCAATCAAGACAACCACCCAGGCGAGCCAACGCCACAGAAGCTCAGTTGCTGCTCTCGCTGCTGGTAACTCTGATGAGATTCCTACATGGATTGCACACGCTGTAGCTTGCTGCAAACCAAGGAAAGCCCATAGACCTACGCAGTTTTTTTCTTATTTTAAATAGATTCTCAAGTCAAAATATTTCACTTGGAGTTTTCCATGAGCCACGACTGAACATCTTGTCCCTTTCGCCAAATTAAGTATGAATGGCTGCTAAGGCAATACTGAGCAGTATACAAAACTCACTCCGCCTCTTACGAGTTTGCTGTAGTTTTTATTTATTCCAAAAGCTTGACTCTAGCTCAGGACTTTTTAGATTCTTCTATAAAAGGGCCAAATTAAAGTTGTCATCTTTTTCTTTCTTCTCTCAACTCTTTCCTGTAAGTATTTCGACTACTCAATTTTTAAAAAATAAAGGGAGCAAGAGGAGGCAGAGACAGGCAAAGTGCAACTCCATCTTCTATTTCTATGGCTGCATCACAGACCTTGCAACCAGACTTCCGCCCATAACTGCTCTTTAAGTCTTCACATTCACGGGGTCAAAGAAGAAGAACCCCTTGCATCAATTAGCTCTTTGTGATTCACTAACGAGCAGCACTGCAAACTAGAATTTAATCTTACGATATGCGCATGAAGTGCTTTTTGATAAAAACAGTTTAATAAAGGGTAACATACAAAGTGTTAGTGTTAATTTATGGTAAAAGTGAACACTGTATTTTAACATGCATTGCTTAAAAGAGACACTGTGAAGGATGCTTACGTGCAGCGCTTGCATTTGTGTCCAACGTGACGGCTTACTGAAAACAGGAACTCTGTTCACAAACTTTTGCCCATTAAAATCCTGCTTGTTCTCAAGCTGCACACTTCGGCGACATCCTAAACAATGATTATTAACACACTCTGAAGATGTGCTGGCATTCAGCTTGCCCAACCCATGTGAGAAATTAAATTGGGAAGATGCTTTATCTCCACGGAACATGCGTAGAGCAGAATGCAGTATGCTTTCACCGCAAGTCTTTACAGTGTCCTTTTTAAACGGCAGCGACTGTTATGGTGTGAGTAGCAACTAGGCCTAAAACAAAGTGCCATATTTGTATAAGTAAAGGTTCTTTTACCTTCAGAATCATCTGTCAGTGCAGGTAAAAAGAAAAAGAAACAAGAGAAAGGTTTACAAGTTGAATAGCTTTCCAAACAGCACAACCAGTAGCAGCATAAGCTCAGATTTTCAAAGCAGCCATCCTAGCTTTCTACAGCAGCAATTACTCCTTCGGGTAGGTCTCGTGGAAATGGCTGAACTCAGCAACCCCGTAACTCTTACAACACTGGCGATAGCACATACATAACTCAAGTTTGTCAGTTTTTTGCTCTTCCTGAGAGACTGCTAATAACATTCTCGTCGAGTCTATAATGGAGGCCACTGCCCTGACCATGGATTCATCAGCACTGTAAAACTCTGGTCTTGTTCCAAACCGCTTTCATCCAGATCAGGCAATTGGATGAACAAGGAAAAGAAGGGCAAGTAAGCAAAGCGGTGATTTGAGAGATGGTCAAGCAAAAGGTATCCCAGCAGGATTTCAGCTGGCAAATCTCTTGCAGCTACCTAAGATGAGACATTCATCGTAGAAGGCACCGTGAAAGGACATACTGCACAACGTTAACGCCAACGCACTGGCACAAAGTAACTCATATCCGAGAACCCTCACCTACTTCCCATTCGGGTATTTATCGCTTAAGGAGCCTTTGAAGAAGTATCTTGGAGTAAATACTGCAGACTAGAGCCTTCAGACCAAGCAGCAGCATTACCTCATATTTTGCCTGTTCACAGGAGCATTTAAGCTCGACTACATCTAATTGAAACTCAAAAATGAGATACAAGTGCCATCAGGAACTGGAAAGACTCGAGGCCCACAGCAAATGCAGGATGTTATGAACCCATAGATATTCAGTCACCTTAAATTCATCCTTCTGCTCCCACTGTATGCTTGCCCGAGACCACTGAATGTTTTTTGCACAAGCTGGTATAATGGATTCTCATTCATTCACCCAGAAGCAGAAAGGATATCCTACAAGACTTGTTCTTTTTTGTTGATGTTCTCCTCTTGAAACCTTGGAAAGCAAGTCTATGGCCATCTGACTTCGATGACTAGTTTAAACTGTGATCAAGCCAAGACCTGGCGTGCAAATACAAGCGGAAATGGTTTTCCAAATACATCCTGCAACGTGGCACAGGCGAAATGTCAGAAAGGTCAGGTGAATCCCACTCTACTACACCACCCGCTTCCGTGTAAGAGCTACTGACCTACCGGGCAGCTGTTGGCATGGCTGTGACTGGCACCTGGTCTCCCCTCGCCCAGCCGCGGCCACGGGCGGGAGCGCACACCGGCTCAGCGTCTGACAGACCGGGCTGTCATCGGGGCCGCCTCCTCCCAGGCTAGCACCTGCACGGCCCGCAGCCAGATCCCATCCCTTCCTCTAGGCAGGTCCCCCATGCTAGACACAGGGGCCCTTGGGCCCTCCTGTCCTCGGCACCATTCACCCTTCAGGAGCCCAAAATAGTTATAGACCACAGCTGCTTTTCTTGGCAGAAGCGTCTGGCTCTTCTTCAGTCTGGGCACTCACAGGTCCAACTCGTGGACTGAGTTTTAAGAACACTGCTGTCACCCAAGCCTAATCTGGGTTACTGCTGTCCTTTCCTCCTGCTGACTGGTGCTTCTGGGAAATACGGGGTTGGTTTCAACGGCTGCCACTGCTTTGTTGGCCTTCGAGACCATTGTTGACAGCCTACCAAGAAAGGCCTTCAAAAAAAAAAAGGCAGGAGGGGCAGGCGGTTTCACAGCCTAGCTGTGCAGTGTCTACTTCTACACGTAACCACCTTGGGAAGGACAGGCGGACTCTCCTTCTAAATTGCCACAGCGGGGCTGGACAGGAAGGTTTTCACACTTACATACAGCCACCTTATCATAGGTACCTGAGACTTTATCTCAATATCCTTGTTAAACCATCGGGTAGCAGTGTCACATTTGACAGTGACAGACAGGACAGGCCGCCCATTCCCAGGAGCAGAGAATGACTCGATTTTTTATTTACCAACTAGAAAAAACAACGAATTATCCCATTCCAGTGCGGCCGCTGTGCACAGCATATAGTTTTTAAAATTAATGTAAAAAAAGTTAAGTCATTGGGTATTATTTTAATACAAGCTGCGTACAACACAATATTTAGCATTGTCATAACAGCTACACAATGACATAGCAAGTCTCAGCATTAGTAAATCACAGAGTATTACAGTTTATCATTTGAACAAAACCACTAAGGAAAGCACCCCCACAGTTAGTACAGCTATTACTACCAAGCGCTTACCTTGCTCCTCCTCTTCTAGGTCATTCGATATTACATTGTAGAGAGTGTCCAAGGCATAGCCAATTATTTCAGAATCTGAACTGCAAACGAAAGAACCACTTTTCTTTAATAACTTATTTCCAGCTACTCTTACAATGCTGTTTTTCTGCACAGGCAGCTCCTTTCACAGCATTAGAGTGAGCGAGAAGGACTGATGTTGACAGGCATTTTGTGATACCACGTATGCATGAGCTGCCCAGTCCCTAAATGGGGTCAAACTCCTTCTCCCAGAACCATTCCCTCGGGTGGCCACATGCAGCAAGTCAGGTGACACAAGCGGGAAGCCTCACTGTAAGCCTGTCTTGCGTTTCCCGGGTCACTCCTCCCACCTCTTCCTCGAGTACACCGGAATTCGTCTCCGGGAGGGATTCAGACCCGTTCCCAGAAAGTCACCCAAGGAAGCTGCAGAGACCCTTTGGCACCATCCCAGGGAAGACCCTCCCCGCTACCCCCTCGGCAAGAACCAGGGGCCAAACCTCGCGCCCCACGTGAGCGCAATGGCGATAGCTGCGGATCCTCCCAACCAGGCCAGCCCCCGCGTCACCAACTCGGGCTACACCCAGTTATTAAGGGTTTTCCAGCTCCAGGCATCCCCAGGAAGCCGCTGGGCAGCCAACCTCACCCCGAAGCGTGAGGTCACCTGCTCACACCAAAGACTCTTCTCTTAATAAGCCCTGCTTTAAGAGAAACCTGTTTCTTCTGTCTTACAAAGCCTAAACAATCCACAAACCCTCCGCTACAACAAAGACCCAGTGCAAGAGTTTTCGGGGGGAACGTAGCCGTGTTCGCTCCTTGCTTCGTGGCTGATAAACCAGCAAAGTGAGAAACCACAGCTGGTCAAAAAGCAAAGGAAAAGGACCCCTAACGCCACGAAGGCGGACGCCTCGGAGCGCGGAAGGGCACACACCTCCGCTATCTCCGTGGCTGGCGCAGCATCGGAAGAGCACGCTGGCCAAGCAAGGCTGCTCATCCCAGCTGCGCGGTATTTGCTTTCACCCGTCTCCAATGCATACAAAGTGAGGCCTCCACACCAAAGATAAATTTGCATTTTAAGAAGCTACCGGGCCAGCTGAGAGCAGAGGCCTAAAAAACAACCTGTCTAACCAGCAACCTTAAAAGCCAAGCCTTCATCGAGGCCAGCTACCTCTGCTAGACCACTAATTAAAGATGCCAGACCTACAGCAGTTGTTGCAATCAAGAAAACTGGAGGTGCCTCAAGCTGCCTTCAGGAGCTGTGAGAAGACGGAATGGAGCAATCCGTACCTGCGTTTCCTGTATCGCTAGGGCAAGGGCTTTAACGAGCTAAGCGACACCTCAGCTCCCCTCCGACAACCCTCACGCTAAATCAAAAGGAGAAACAATCACAATCAGTTGTCAGTGTCGTTTGTTCTTTCACATTGGCTTTCCAATTGAATCCTGGTCCTGCTGACACCCTCCCAGGGCACACGCATCTTCCCTCAGCGTGTCACTCAACTCACACCACCGGCTTTATGCTGGGCTGTAATGGAAACTAAAGGGAAACAATTATCTCCTCTTCTGCCAAACTCTTAGTGCAAGCAAGCGAAGGAGGCTTTCAGACCACGTAAACAGTCTCATCCAGCAGCTATGCTCAGATTTCCACCCTGCTTATGTTTTCCCTTTATTGGAATTTTAGTTCTTCAACACAACACCACAAAGCCCCTGGTTTCCTTTTCATCTAACTGAAACACTTCCACACCTGCAACACACAGCGAGATTATTTCCTGGAGACTTAAAAAAAACACCAAGCCACAGCCTTGCTCTTCCTCTTCCCTTGTTAGGGAAATCAGGGGAGCTACACAAAAATTTTACGCCCATGTGGTAAAAGCAGGCCTTGTTTCTCCTGTCAAGAGGAACGCACCACCAAACAAGGACGGCAGCATCCTGTCCTTGCCGTTCACCACCTTGCTACCGTGCCCTGTTTGCCACATGCAACATGCTATTGATTATTCAGTTGAGACTCAAGATGCACAGCTTTTGCTCTGTAGTGAAAAAAAAAAAAACCCAGTCAGGAGATAGAATTCCAGTCCCTGAGGCATCCATAAACACTACAGCCTTGACGCGGTACACCAGTCCAGCAAGGCCACCTCAGGCAGGTTCCCTCTGCGAGCTGGGCTTTCCTATGGCACTCGAGCAAGGCGCCAGCGCGGCGCTCCAGCAGTTCATCAACAGGAGCAGAGGAGAATCCTATGGAAGCCGAGGCCCCCGTGTATTGTCCTGCCAGGTAGGGTGCCTCAAAAAAGCTTTTATCTCGTCACCTAAAATTACAACATTTCACTGTCAGAACAGAGACAAGCATCATCCGTACTGTCAGAAAAAGCATGGAAAAGCAGAGTGTTTCTATCACATCCAACGCAGCCTGTCTATAAAGGAGGGCATTCGGTTACCCCCGAAAACACAAGTCATGCAAAAGCTATCAAAGGGGTAATAGCATTTTTATTTCCTCTTACAGAAGTTTTAATGAGAAGCACATTACAATTTGAAAATTTGTAACTAATAGCACATAAATAACTGAGGTCTGCGTCTAAAGGAAAAAAAAAAAGAATGCTTTCTCTTTGGTTCCTATCAGGTTTCCAGCCATGAGAATTGTCACGCTGAAATTTAAAAACCTTGTTACCAAACAAAAGCAGTTAAAGATCAAGCTGACTTCTCGCGCTGGTGCCTTCTCCCACACCAAGAGTTAAGAGATACCGGCCTCTTCTACAGTCTGTGCCAGATTATTTTTCAAAACAGTCCCTGGTGGGATGTGGCAACCTCTAGACAGCAAGTCAGGAAAAGTCCTCTCGTAGATCACGGTTCCCGCTTCATATTACCAAATAAACATATGGCATAGGAACACTGGTGTGTCTAAGAGTCTGGAACATTTAAAGGCTCCTAGACTCAGGAGTGCTATCAGGCACCAGGAGGGCTGATGCGCAAAGCTGAAAAACTAGGAAATACGTGAGTATTCTATAGATCAAGTTCTAAGGACTCAGGCAGGAGATAAAGCTTAAGGCAATCTACAAGTAAACCGCCTAACAAGTGTGTTAGTCTCAAAGACACCAGTGGTGTATCTCTGTTCCAGGGTAAAGGCTGTCAGCAGCTCAAAGCAGCAGCGAGAGATCTGAGGACGGAAGTGAGAAGAGGACACGAGCAGCGCCCACCGTTGGAGCGCAGCCACGCCAACCAGGCCTCTTCCCTACTCAAGTCTGGAGATGCAGCTTTCAACACCTCTCACAGTTCAATTCGCTACAAGGGAAAGGAAGGAAGGAACGAACAAATAAACTGCTGCTACAGAGCTGATACCATAACTTGTGCTGATCACTTCAAATACAAGGGAGGGAACATTTGATTGACCAAAATCAGGAGCTACGAAGAGGAGAGACAGCTACTCTTTTATTCAAGGGCTACTGAAAAATAGTTAACATAATTCTCAGCAAAGGTAAGAGCAGTGCTATCTTACTTGGCTGAGGAGGTCTTAAACCCAAATGATTTTTCGATTAGATACCGATTTCACAATGAGCATTAGGGAAGAATAATCTCTTACCAGCAAAGCTGCTGCAGTTTTTCATATTGCTATTAAATATCCCAGCAAGACAGATGCTGCCGAAGACCAAGCAGTTGTGCGTCTTGAACTATTCCATTAATTTCTGGTCAATGCCCAACAGGAAGGCGTGTTTGCACTTGCCACTGTTCTCACGTTACAGTGCTCCATCCACAGCTATCCGTTCCGCGTAGGCACTCCGGCGCTGTGAATCCACAGACCCGTGCCTGCTGCTGGCTCCTCCCCAGCTAATCTTTCCACCCAAATGCCCCAGCCCCGCAAAAGAGGCCGGAGAGCAGATGAAGCCCCACCTGGTACAGCCCAAACAAGCCCTGCTTCTACTCAACTGGGAACTAAGAGGGGAATCTCACGGATTACATTGCCCTTCGGATGCACACAGAGCGCAGCAACTAGAGGCGTCCTTTCCCGACAGCAGGCAGACAGGCGTGTCGCATCCCCGGTCAGTAACACAACAACTACCCCCAGCTTCACGGCCAAAACGCTCCACCTCGGGAGCTCTGCCACCCATCCTCAGGCCAACCTCATCATCACTGAAAAAGCCTGCTTCGCTCATGATAAGCTACAGAGCAAAACAAAAATGACTACTTTGACTTCAGCATCCTGTTTTCCTGGCCCTTCCATATTTCTAATCAAATCAGACCTTCTGTAATCTTAAACTGCCCAGCGACACAGTCATCACGCAGGACCAGCGCATGGAGTCGCTCACGTGAATAGGGGGACATGTGACAAGACAAGTGGAGTCAATCATTGACTTCCGCTTTCTGTGAAGGTGCATTGCTGCTCCTTCAAAATTATCTTCAGCAGCTGCAACACCAAAAAAAAAAAAACCCCACAAAAAGAGCCTTTTCCACTTCTCCAGAGAGGTTCGGGGCACCTCAAGCCGACACAGGGAAGGTCCAGAGATCACACCTAGGGGCACAGGCTGAAAGAGTGATGACCAGCACTGTCCTCTGTCAGACCACCGTCCTCCCAGTCCAGTATGCCAGTCACACTGGGCAGCAGGGACAGCTGAGCTGGCGACGCCTTTATCAGCCAATTACTCAGCTGAGCTGGCGTTGATTTTATTGCTACAACTGAAAGAGCCCCCCAGAGTCCTCGAGAGTCCCTGACACCAAACCGTGCACTTGCACCACCTGTCACACGCACCTGAACTTGGCAGACCCAGGGATGCAACTCCACCTCTCAAGTGACCCTGGCATACCACAGGTAGCCCAGCTGATGTGCTGGCCCATCATTAACCACGCTGGAGGCAACCTGCCTATCAACAGTTTGCAGAAGACAGCATTTTTCAGCTGAAAACCCGAAAACCAGAAGGATGTATTTACTGTGTTTGGAACTGCAGCCTGAGTCACAACAGACACCTGCACAGAACCCCAGCACGCGCTAATTCCCAATGGACAGCTGGAGCCCGAAAAGCACGGGCAAACCGTGGAGTTCCTGCTCGGAAGGGTTCGGGTCAGCACCTCAAAGGAAAGGAGATCAGCAGGGCCCCGCCTCCCTTCGCAAAGTTCAAATCTGGCCTCAAGAGCAGATAAGTGGATGAAAGCAGGCTCCTTGACCTAATTTTTCGCAGGGCTTCCCCTTGATGTCAGTGACAGTACATAACCTTCCCCTTTACTACTTGCATCGTTCAAGGCGCGGGCATTTTTAACTACCCAGCCCATGGAACAGAAGTAACACGGGCTCACAGACACGTGCCCGGCAACAAGGCCACCAGCAGCCTCGGGTTGGGCACCGAGGGGTTGCACGTCCTCGATACGTAAGCAGAGCAAGACGCCTCCTTCTAGACACTGAACTGCTGCTTTCCTCATTCTCCTTTGGCCGGACATTAGAAGGCACCTTCCTGCTTCCCATGTACCCACAGGTGCCCTTGGGACTTTTTCATATCGACATTTCCCAGCTTTAGGTTGGAGTCCCGACTGGGAGCCTGTCACCGCGTACCTAAGCACCAAGACGGCGCAGAATTTGAAGCTTGAATCAGAGCACTGCAAACAGGTACCAAGTTCCAACACGGGGGCACTATGAAGTACAGCAGTGCGTCAACTGCAGAAAGAGATGGGTAGCAAAGATATTTTAAATGCTGGATCACATTAGTATTCCAAGACTCGTGTCATCTGTCTTAACAGCAGCCGTGGAGCGCAGCTCTCCTGTTTACTTGAACTTGCCCATACAGATGCCTGCGTTGCTGCCCGTGACAGAGTCCTCCTGCCAGTTCCTCTGGTGACACACACCTGAGACACACACCTGAGACTTCCTCCGTTTCCTCTTGAGTCTGCCTAGGTCACCCTTTGCCCACTAGCAGGCGGGCTGGGGTTCTTCCACGTTCTGTACTGCACCGACACTGGCACTCGGCATTCCCCTGTCCACAGTAGCGCAAACTGACCGCTGAGACGCATTAAGATGCACTCGAGCACCATCGCTACTCCGGAACTGGCCTTTCTGTCCCCCGCCCAAGCTCCTGGAATTCTGTTCTTTTCACCTCTGGAAACGCTGTCGTAAGTCTGTCATCGTAAAAACTCCGCGGTGACAGAAGAGCTGTCGGAACCCAGCTCCCCCGGTACGCGGAGCCCAGCCTGTGCAGGGAAGGGTCGGGTTATCCGCGGGAGGCGCCTGCCCGGAGCCAGCGCTGTGCTTACCGGTCCGTCTGAAGGACGTGGATGAGGTGCTCCATAGCCTGGATGCCCACCTCCAGCCGGTACTTCTGTTGGGGGGAAAGGCAATAGTTCACGGTCACTCCACACCAGCCCTTCTCACCAGTACATCCCAGACGCACGGGACACGCCTGCGGCTCTCCAGGAAGCCGGGTCCTTACCTTGGATAGGGATTTAAGGGCACGGACGGCATCCCGCCGGTCATCCAGTAAAGTGGAGGAAGCCACGCGGTCGCACAGCTTCTGGATCTGGAACGGGACAGCACAGGCGTGATGGCGGCCAGCGCGGAACGGACGCCGAGACCCCGCCGAACGCCGCCTGCCCGCGGTACGGGCACGGGGACCCGCATCCCCGCAGCCCGGCCTTTCCCGAGCGG
>VZSF01008382.1:224700-255122 GCA_013398295.1 Chionis minor
GCACCTCGCCCTCCCCCGCGGCGGCTCCGCGCACGTAACGTGGCTGAGGTTGGTGCCGGCGCCGTCTGTTCCGCGGGTCCGGCCGCCCCGAGCAGGGCGGCTGCCGGCTCCTCCCGCCGGGCCGGCTCCGGGCTGCTGCGCCCCTGCGCCTCGCGGGCGGCCGTAGAGGTCACGGGCGCGCAGGAGCATCCCCGCCGCCGGCTGCTCAGTCCCGCGGTTGCCTGGGTCACCCTGGCTCTGGAGCTCGGTGCCGGGCACCGCCAGATGACGGGCCAGCGCAGGGCAGAGTGTGGGATTAGTGTTTGGTTCCACCAGGAGGACGTGGTCTGTCGTGCAGGGTTTGTGATCGTGGCCTTCAGCTGGGTTTGGCCGTTCCCAAACCCGTCTTATCTGCTAGGCCTCTCAAGTTGAGGGTGCAAGTGTTCTGCTTCGGTAGGGAAAGAGGTGGAAAGATACCCGAGGTCTTCTTTAATCTGTTGAGAAAAGGGCTATTTTGTTCTTTGCTTGTTTCTCAAGCAGGTAGACTACTTAGACGCAACTTGTATGTTTAAAGCCAACACAGTGTTCTTGGATCTGTAATGGGATGGAGGAATGTGAGAGGAAAGATGTCCCTCTTAGTAAGCATTTACTTTTTTTTTTTGTGGAGCACTCTCTGCTCTCTCGGGTATCTCAGGTTTTGGGGTTTTTTTATTTCTCTCATGTTCGCTTTTAACTGGGAAGCAGTAACACAATAAAGATCAGTGACCAGCTTACGAGAACTGGTTACTCTGCAGTAATGGTGTGAGGTCACAGGAGCAAGCGCTGCTGTGTGTACCTGTGTACTCTGGGTTTTCGGGGCGCTGCCAGAGGGTATGGGCTTTGTCAGCTCTTCTGGAGTTCATTTATCATTAACGAGGCATTCTGTCTTCATTGTGTTTGTAAGCATGCCCACAGGGCCGTACCTGCCCTGGGAAAGCTTTTTCTTCTTCCGGGTGCAAGAGACAAATCGTTGTGTAGCATTGTAGTGGTCTAATTGGCAGATGGGGGCTTACTGGGGGGAATTATGATCTGTATTGTATGATTTTCATTATTAGCAGAATAAAATGTTTTATTAGCAGAACAAAATCTTTTTTTCATGGTAGCTACCTTAAATTGAACAGAAAACAGAATGAGCTGACCATCCGGTCTACTTACCCGCCAGTGTTCCGATGAATAAAACCTTTTCCTTTATGGAACTGAGGTTTCAAATCATACGTCTACTCTCACACTTAAATAATATTTTGCGGTGCTGAAAATATGCTGAGGAAACACAGTATCTTAACGCACGGTGTTGAATTTGAGTCTTCCTTTTGCTGTTGCAGTTGTGACACCGGATGTCATTTCTTTTGAGAGTATTTGACAAATGAAGAACTGCCTTGCAGCCCAAGGAACACGTGAAAAGATTAATGTGCCAGACTAATAGGTATATCTGATGCGATACCGGTGGAAAGGCACTGAACCTGGCATTGGGTGGTGACAGGGAGAGAGAGGGATGCAGCGGCTTCCCCAGAAGGGCTGGTGCCGTTGGCTGCTGTTGCTGTTGTTACCGTTATTCGGGTGAGTGCTGGCTCTTTTGGAAGGTGCAGCTTAACCCTCCAGAAGATGGGCCTCCTGTGGTAGTCATGTGCTTAAAATACAGGCTGCTATTAAGCTCCTCTCAAAAAAACCCAACTGACCAACCCCGCAGGACAGCTTGATTGGAAAGAACTGTATGCCGTGCCTTGGGGCTCAGCCAGTTCAGATTGTAGCGGATTAAGTAAAGGAGATCATAAAGTAAAGGGATTCTGGTAGATTGTACAGGTTTGCTGCAGACGGAGGATGATTTGAGAGCTTACCTTGCGGAGCACGAAAGAGCGAAGGTGGTTTCAGTACTGAACCGGGTTGTTGGGGACTTTCGGTTGCGCTTTCGGTATTTTTTGTTTGAGTCGGTGCTTATTTTACGTTACCGCGGAGTGCCCGCAGCCTGCGCAGGGCGGTACTACAGATGTCCTGGCTTGTGCCAGCTGGACTGTCAGTGCCGTTCGGCTTTTTAGCTGTGCTCAAGGAGTGGCAGCTCACACAATGTGGTGCAGTACGGGGATCGCAGAGCCGCGCTTCCGGATCGCGGTCGCAGGCGCACGCTTCAAGGCATTATTTGCTTGTCTACAGTAGGAAGCGCGGTTTAAAAGTGATAGTCTGGGTTTAGGAGAAACCTGTCCAAGACGGGGAAAACTGCTCTCCCCTTCCCTTCTGCTTTCCCTTCGCTCCTGTGCTGTGGGAGGCGGCACGGTGTCCCTCATGGCTTTGCTTTGTGTGCGTGCTGTGTGGGGAAGGTCCTTCTGATTCGCAAGAGCATTTTGCCAAATTTTATTTTTAGTTAAAGTGGTATATTCAAATCTGATCAGCGATTTGCACACGAGTTGCAGACTCGTGGATTTAAGAACAAGCTGTTGCAGATTTATGTAAAACTATAGCACGATGTATGTGTGCCTTCAGTCATGGACAAATTGGTCTATGGACGAATTGTTCAGAGGAGGAAATTTGCTCGCCAATAAAACAAAATATTTTGCTTGCTTATAGTTTTCTAGTAAAATCAATGGTGAGATCTGCGTCTCCCTCCTGAAGCGTAAGAGTTTGTCTTCATGGAGGTTACCTTCGAGTGCAGGTGACATTTTCTTGCGCTCCTGTCAGAACTCGGTTCAGCTTGCTTTGTTTTTTAAGTAGAATCGGTCAAGCATCCAGGCAGGGTCACTGTTGTTGGTCTTTATTGAAACAGGATGGAGGTGGCTTTGAGCTACCTCTTTGACAACCAGAGGCTTTGTGCCAGAGTTTATTCTCTGGCTACCTAGGTTTGGGCCCGTGTGCCACCGTCCTGTAGCTCAGTCCTCACCGCAGGTAGCTGAATGCCTTCCCGCAGGTGATTGCTCTCAGTTCTTTTTTCTACGGGATATAAGGGAAATAATAATGAGAAAGCTTACGTATGTTTTAGGAAAAAACGTCTTCTCTTATGCGAGAGCTGCTTATCGAGCAAGATGCCTGCCGGTGAACACTCTGACTGCTCGGCGCGGAGCGGCCTTCAGTACTTCTTCAGAAACCGATTGCTGCCGCCCCTCCGTGCAAGCTGATGGGTGTCAGTTTCGGGTTTGGTTTTGTTGTTTGGGGCTCTTTTTCCTTTAGCTGAAGAAGTGACAGACGCATTTGCATACGTAAAGTTTTATGTATGAAGATGGTTACAAGCTGAATGAATTTGCATGCTATTAATTCGGTGTGGACTTGAGAAATGATTGCAGCAGTCGTTCCCAAGTACTTCAGCACAATTGTCCTAACGTGAGCTATATCTCATCCTTTTGGCCCTTAACAGTTTCATCTCGTTCCAGAGGCTAACTTCTTGCTTTATTCGTCAGGGCTGGCATTTGTTATCCCGGGCGATCGAAAGATGTTGTTTTGCAGATCTGAGCAAAATCCGTAATAATCTTGTACCCGAATCTAGCAGAACGTAGCTGGGAAAGTTAAATGAATGTTACTGTTTATTTCAGCACTGCCCTGCCCTTGCACTCGGTGTTGCTCTTGGGAGGAAAATATCCTTTCTGCTTTTGTTCATTTGCTTATCTTTGCATGCAAATAACAAATAATTCCTATCTGTGCTAACTCTGCTTCTGTTTTTGTTTTCTTGAAAGAAGTGGACGTGGAAATAACTCAAGATAGGACCTTGGTTGTTGGAGGTAACGTTGACAAGGCTCTCCAGTCCCGCCTGTAGGCTTAAGTTGTTGTTAAGTTGTTATGAACTTGAATCACAGTAATCGAAGTTGCAAGCGGTATTGCACTGGTGCACGTGCGTGTTCCCTCGGCTCTGGCGTCCCTCGGGTGGGTGCCGCTGTGTCCCTTACCTCTGAGCCTTCTCTGGGGAAGAAAGGGATTCTGCGTTTTGTTCAGCTTCCGAGTCTATTCCGAAACGCATCGCGTGGCAGCTGGTTCTTCTTGGCTCAAGAATGCACTGCAAGTCCAGCGTGCCTTCCTGGGGTAGCACAGGAACTGGAGGGGCTGAACAGGATGGAAGTTAAATCTTGTCGATTAATGGTTACGTCAGCGTGACGTAGGCAGGATTACCCCTGGACAGGCAGCGGTCGGGCGGGTGCTGCTGTTGCCCTGTCTGTGTAGCTTCCGTCAGCGTGCGTGCTGGAGGGGGCTTCTTTACCAGTGCGGTTGCACCCTAAAGAAACTAGCAGATAAATTCATTTGATTCCTGGTGTTTGCTGTCTCGGTTTCAGTATTTTGTTTCTGGCTAGTACGTACTCGAGTGCCAGTAGGTTCTCATTAGGACAATTTCCCAATGACTGCTCAGCCTGATCGAAGAAGGTGGCTCATTTTATTCAAGTGAGAAGAGCGCATAGATTCTTCTTTCTCACCCGTTATTCCTTGACTCCTGAGTATGTACCAATGAAAACTGGAAAAACGGCTTTTATAGAGTATGTGTATGTATAGGGCTCCCAGTAGTGCCGGATAAAACATGGAGATGCCGTTCTTTGTAAGCTTGGACTGCTCAAATAGCGGATGCCGATACCGTGGGGTTTGGCTAACGTTGCACTGGTGCCTCTACCTCCGAACCCCTCGGGCCTGCTAAGATTCGGGTCCTTGACTTTAAGGAGGTGCTACACTAACTGGGACACGTGGAGATTTTAATCTTTTTAAAACCCGGTTTCATGGCACCCATGTCAATAACAAGGAGTACCTGCATTTTTATTTTACTGCCTTTTAATGACTTGGAGACCTGAACCGTTCATTAAGCTTCTGCTACGCCTGTTGAGATCTCTGAAGAGATAATGAAAGGAAATTACTGAGAAAGGTGAAGAATTGTACTGAGACATCCTGTAAAATACTGCCATTCTCAGGCGTAAATCGATAGTGCTGTTGCTTGAAATATGGTCAGAGGTGGAGGGTACTCATCTCTTGGAGCCTGTAAACCAACTTCTGTTGCGAGTCGTTAAGGAAGAATTGGCTGTGTGTGATCATGGTGTACTTGCCTTTCTGGGATTTTTCTGAAAGGTTTCGGCGGCCTTTCCTGAAATAGCACAGCTTCCAATGAAGAAAAGATCTAGTGTGATACAGATCGGATGTAGTGTAATGACTTGTCACAGATTATTATGTTTTATACCCAGAGGCGTTCTCAGTGTTCCTTGTGGTATGCCAGCAATTTGTTAACATATGTACTTTGCTTATTGCTATATTCGTAAGACTGTGTGCTGGCAATGATCTGCTTTTTAATAGGTTCTTAAAAAAGTGATGAAGCTCTGTCCTTGTGTATTCTCACAAGTGCTCGTGGTGGATATCATTTGACCAATTTTGTGTTTGACGTCTGCTTGTGGGACAGGGAAGCAAAAAAGAGAATAATCTCACCTGTAGAAACTGAGGTCCTTGTTCCGTTGAGGCTGGTTTCCAAGTAAAATTCTCACGTGCTGTAGTTGCTGTACTGTGAGTCATGTCGGGAAGATCCCCAGATTGCTCAGATTTTGTTTCTTTGGACGTTCCTGCTTTGAGCACGCGCAGAGCTCAAGCCTCTGTCCCTTAGTATTCTCGACATTTGGGTTTGGGTCTGGTTAGCAAAATGGCTTCCTCTGGGGCTTCCCACGAGACACAGCTAATACTGTGTTTCAGAGTCTTGGAAGGCTAGAATAAACATTTTGGATAATCCTAAAATAAGTTTTGGGATTCCTTGTCTCCAAGTTCAAAACCCGTATTTTGGGCTTTGCCTGCTGCCTTGCCTACACACGTGTTTTTTGGGAGAGGAAGCAGGTTAAGCTTTCTTTAGAGAACTGGAGGGAATCTCATGGTTGCAGATGCTGGTGTTTGTGAAGCGAGTTCAGCCTTCCCGACGTGTGCTGGAAAAAGCAACATTTCAGGTGCTGGCAAGCCATCGGAAAGGCTTCCAGCTTGCTGAAGATCATTTTATGACATGGATGATCTGCAAGTAGGAGCGTAGCAAGTAAAACTAAGAACCCTTTGAGGCAGGGGGAATTAGGGGAATTCTAGGTTGGCCGGCTTCTCCTTGATCCCTGGAAAGACTTGTTAAACCAGGCCCTCCTGGAAGGTGTGTTCAGATCCAAGGAGGACAAGAAGGTCTCTGCAACAACCGGCACGGATTTACTAAGGGCAAGTGATAACTGACCTACTGGCTTGCCTTCTGCGATGACAGAGTGGCTCGGTGGATGAGGGAAGTGCAGTAGATGTGGTTTACCTTGATTTCCTAAGGCCCTGGTTTTCTGTGCTATCCCTGGAGCCAAACCGGACAGATAGGCGTGTGAGGTGGGTGAGGAACTGGCTGGAGACAGACAGCCTCACAGGGTTGTGCTGAGCGACGCAAGGTCCAGCTGGTAGCTGGCTGCTTGCAGAGTTTCTCTGAGGGCAGCACTGGGGCTGATGCCGTTTAATGGCGTTTAACACCTTTTTTGTGACCTGGGTGACGTGCCGTGATCCTCAGCTGCAGGGACAGGCTGGAGAAGCGGCTCACGGGAACATCACAAAGTGCAGTAAAGGCAAATGACCAAGTTCTGCGTGTGCGTGGAAAAACTGCGTGCAAAAGTAAAGGCTGGGAAGCGACTGGATACGAAGCAGCTTTGTGCAAACAGACCTTGGTGTTTGGCGGAACGGTTGGACTTGTCCGCAGATGAGGGGCGGTTGTGTTCCGGGCTGCGTAAGCGGGAGCGTAAGCGAGCAGAAGTGATCCTTCCCTTCCGTTGGGACTCGTGTGACTCGGCTATTGCCCCCGGTTCTAGCTCCTCAGTACGGGAGAGAAACCAGCGTGCTGGAACAGGTCTGGTGCACGATCACCAGGATTGTTGGAGTGTTGGAGCATCCGGAGAGAGACTTTTGAGAGGGCTGGGCTTGTTCAGCCTGAAGAACAGAGGACCGGAGGGGGATGATATCTCACTGCTGCCTCCAACGACCTGGTGGGAGGGCGTGGATCCAGAGGTGCCCCATGATAAAATGACAACTGACGGGCACAAACTGCAAGTGGAAGTTCTGTTTATATGTTAGCGCATCACGTTATTTAGAACTTGTTTTATTGAGCAGCGTGTTAAAACTGGTCAAGCTTTGTGCCCAGGGTTGAACCAGGTGACCCCCAGAAGTCCTTTCCAACCTAAATTATTCTGTGACCAGTGTGACCTGCAGTTAGCTGGGACAAGTAGTACCTAAGGCTTTCCTCATCGCTGAGGCATAAAGGTTTCCCTTCCTGGTGTTCAGGGAATGTGAATCCCACCCGTATAATTTCTTCAGAATATGGGTGCTACCATCTTCCTGTTAGAGATGTGACAGTACCCTTGAGAAGCAGATGGGCCCCGAGATAAAGGAATGGTACCAGCTGACTTCAAAGTACTCCTGTTTGTTTTGCAGCGCCGCTGTTGAATGTGGATTTTTAATGGTTCATCAGTTTATTGCCAAAAGGTTAAATAGATGGTGCTAGACATTTTAAAAAGGGGGGTCGGTTTGTTGGTTTGGGTTTTTTTCTTTGGTTTTTTGGTTGCAGGTTTTTTAGAGCACCTGTTCTGTGCCAGAATTCGTTGTCACTGCTCCCTCTTTGTCAAAGCAACACAGGAGTTGACCGAAATCTTTTTATTTACTCGGAGGAGATGGGGGAGGGTGTCCTGAATTGGTGTAGTAGTTCTGTGTGAATTAAGTTCCCGTTCACATAATTGTTTCAATTCTAACGTTGTTACGCTCGTACTTTAATGGGGAAGGTACGATATACAGGGCTGCCTTCAAACTAACACGAGTATTTTTGATCGCAGCATCTGACACTGTGTACCAAAGAAATGGTGATGGAGAAGCCAAGTCCCCTGCTCGTAGGGCGGGAGTTCGTGAGACAGTACTACACTCTGCTAAATAAAGCTCCTGACTTCTTGCACAGGTAAGGCTTTTTCGCGCAAACCGACTAATGTTTTTGAACACAAGTTTGTACTGTTTGTTATAAATGAGATAAACGTTAATTTCTAAATACGGGAGGAAATGGACCTGGCTAACTTTGGGGCTCTTGGAAAACTATTTCACCTTATGAAAACTCCTTGGGCTCCAGAAGCAAGTCTCATCATACGGATGTACGGCACGTTATCAAGGTATTTCCTGTGTGGAAGAGGTGAGCTGCTTCTCAGCTGATAAAACAGTAATGTGTCCGTAGTCCAGAAATACTTTTGTAAAAAGACAGAAAAGGGAAGAAAATGGCAGAGGAAGCACTTGCATTTAGTACCTCAGACAAGCGTGCCAGTTATTTCAGGACACCATACTTTGCATTGCCTCTGAGAAGTTTTTATCCAGATTATGACTGGAGATTTAAGTACAGATGTTACGGCCTGGACAAGGTAGGTGGAAAGTACAGTAGCTTCTTTTTTACGTGTGTCCAGTATTTAAGTGGTACTCTGAATGCGTTTCTTCCTTCTTCCCCCCGCCACCCCCCACTCTTTTTTTTTTTTTTTTTNCTTTTCTGGTTTTGATAGACTACATACATCTTGTCACTTAAGGTTTTGCATTTCCACATTTGGACTTGGAGCCGCATGGACTTGTAAGAAACAAAGGTGAAAGTAGCTTCACCAGTGTATTAAAAAAAAAAGCAATCAGTGCTTGGGCTGGTCTTGCCTCAGAACTTGACATAAGGTTGATGGTGAAAAATTGGACTGTTCCATTGAGCACAAGTTAGAGCTCTCGGACAGCTTACTTAAGAATTCGGTCTTTTGAATAATGCCTCTTTTCATCTCTAGCTTTGAGGCAGGGAAAATGAATGGTATTATTTTTACTTAAATCACTGAACCGCTCTGGAACCATGTTGCTTTCTGTGTTTCAATCTATTTTTAAGGTGTCTGAGCAGTGTATTCCAGGCTTTCCTAATCTATGTTTAGTAATCTAACAGAAGTTGAAAGCAGGATTTTTAGCAATTGCGGAATTTTTCCTCGCCCCCAAAACCTCAACAAATGCGTGGGATCAGATCGACAGCTGGACAGGTACGTCCTCGTCATGCATCGATACCTGCTGTACCAACTGCCGGCTCTCTCTGAGCCAAGACCTGCCTTCCCTGGGGACGTGCCGTGCCTGGCGGTTCGCCCCGGGTGGCCTGGGAAAGGACCCCTTGCCCTGGAGGCAGCTTCGGAGGCAGCTCGTGGGCATGTCTGGCAGCGGTTAGCATCGTGTCGATTATCAGTAACTGTCCATTGCCTGTAAATAAAGGTCAGGCAGTTGAAATTCTTTTAAGAGACCTAGAAGGGGTGTGACTATACCAGTTTTTCAGGGCAACAGTTACGTTGTGAGCAAATGATGCAACGGAAATCCGGATATCCGAACAGCAGGGTCATTTTTGAATGATAGGAAAGACCGAGTTAGTAAGACAAGTTTCTTTTTCAAGAGACAGAGAAGAGTTTATGAGGGACGATGAGGCCGTGCTTCACAGCTTACCACCAAAGGCGGAGGGAGGATTGCATGGGTTCTACAGGGAGATTGCCTTTTCCTTTTGTAACATTTATTTTCAATGGCAGTTAAGTTGTATGTTGGGGGAAATGACCCATGCCTTAAACTTGGTGTTGAACGTAGTCTTTGATTCTGTTCCTAAGAGCATTTACCTGTAATGATAGTGGCTGTATCCTTGGCAGGTTTGGAGGAGGTGTGTGTTGTGATTTGAGAAGCAAAATACTGTTGGTGTGTTTTTCCTAACTGCTTCAGTCAGAGAAGAGCAGCTGGCTGTTGCAGGTTTGCCTTCCCTCCTGCTTTCCTGTAGTTTGGCAACTTTACTTCCTGGGATCAATAGTAACACATGCTACGGGAGCGTTACGGAGCTGGTGTTCCCGGTACCTTTGGGGTGTAGACTGATGTTTCCCGCTAGGGGTGACGAGAAATAGGCAGAAGCGTACACGCGAGGGAAAACGATGTCTGCGGAGACGTTTAGCCCGTTGAAGACAACTTTGGTGCTTTAGGGGAGGCACTGGATATTACTCCCACCCCTTCAAATCTCAAGCTTTGCTCGAACGACTCTGAAATGCAGCTTTCCAAATTCTGCTGTATGGCTGGTACGTTGAGCGGGGAATTGTCCACAGAGTACACCTTCTTGAGGGAATTCTGTTTTCATCGAGGGCTCTAGTCCAAAAAACGTTACAGAATTTTTCTTCCTTTTTAAAATGGACCAGCAGTTGATGACGGGTGGGTTAACTGTCTCCTGGCATGGCCCTGCTGAGGCGGGGGGAGCTGGGTAGGTAGGAGACAAGCTCCCCTGCTGCAGGTGACACTCTGTGCTCACCGATGTTCTCTGTTCGCTTTAGAGTTGGCACAAGTGTCACTAACAACAGCATCTGTGAAATTTCTCTTCAATACCTCTGCACAGAAGTGTCCTAGAGGTTTTGATCTGGTTTGGTTGAGTCACAGCTGATTCTTGAGTTGCTTGTGTGAAACGTCCTCTAGCCAGTTTTAGCCACTGCTGTCCTTTTGGGGGGGCTGCAGAGGTGGCTTTTTCCTAGTCAGGCTCAGATATGGAGGACGTTTGCCTTTCTGCTCTTTGGCCCCACCTTCTTTATGCGTGATGTTCTTCCAAGAGGTCATCTTACCTTCCCTCTTTCTCTTGCCGTGAGGCTGAACAGCGACTTACTCGCTACCACAGAAACGTTTTGGGGTTTGTGGCTTCCTGATGCTCAATGTGCTGCTCCTCGCAGCGGTAAGGGACTTTGGACAACAAGTGTTGAAGTTACTGGTTTATCCTACTGAAAGCTGGAGAAGAGCACCGAGTATCCTGTCGCTAGTCATTATCCAAAGCTTAGCCGGGGGTTACGGGTAAGCAGAGATCAGTGTGCTCTCTGAATGGGCGTTACTCAGTGCAGTTTGCCTGCCTGTTGCACTTGAGGTAAATTTATCTGGATTTACTGGCCCCTTAATTGAAAATCTCTCATGCGGTATAACTGGGGACTTAATGTTTAGTCCTTTCTTGACCTGTGGTTCCCACTTGTTAGGTTTTCTGCCTACCAGAGAGTTTGAACGGTTCCTTAAAACTCTTAGATCCCCTGTGAAAGCACTTAATAAGATATGATGACTGTCAGAGGGCCAGCTTTGGAATTTACAGCGTGAAGAGACGTTTTCTTTCTGCTTGTGCACTGCTTCAGCTGAACTTCTGTTTTTTCCTCTTTTTTCTTGCTGTTAGGAAGTGCTGGACCGTGCTCAAAAACACGGTTATCCAGTTGGTACCAAAGGAAACAGTCTAATAATTCCCAGACTTTTTTCTGGACGTAGTCATGGGAGTTAAAGTCTCGGGTTGGTATTTTCAGGAAAGTAGAACTGTGAAGAGTTTCTCAGTTTAGCAGGATAAACCAAGAAATCACAAATTTGGAAATTCCGGTGTTTAATTCTGTATCTTAACACTGACCCTCTGCCTCGGCTTGCTTAACTAGAGAGAAATGTTTGGTGTCCTTGCTAATAATCCGTGTGACAGTTTATAGAAGTACTCAATGACAACTTTATTTCTTATATACAGTCCAGGGGTGAATAATAATGGTATCTTGTAGAAGACAGGCAAGTGGTAGCATTCAGACCTCATGGCAATCGCTCCCATGGCAAAGCTCGCTGCTAAATGAAAAAAAGGTGTGATGTGATGTTTTTGTCTGATCTGTTAATTTAAACGTACAGAAAATAATTAAGCGTTTGTCACATGCTTTACAAGCTGGCAGTAAAAATCCAAAACAAAGCTGTTCTGGGTTGAAAATTTGGAAGTGGAATGAAGACGCAAAAAGATCTCTGAAATGTAAGAAAAATATTGGAAGCAAGCGTACGTACATTACCTATAAAAAATACGAACTTTTGAAATCCAATCCAGCAGCTGGATCAAGAAAAGGGTCTTAGGGCTTGGGTTTATTTGGAGCAATCGAGAGGTTTGTGCCATTTCCAGGAGCAAAACCACAACTGCAACTTGTCGGGTACAGAACTATGGAATACTAGTTTTATGTCCAAAGTTGTACAGTAGAGGCTGCTGTGAGTGGTGATGCAGCTGGTGGGAATGACGTACTGTTCACTGCCTAGCTGTGAGAAGCGTAGTGAAAGCGCTGCTTTTGGGCCACATCTAGTACTGAACTTACCCCTCGGCGTGGCAGCAGTTACGATGCGATTTTGTTTGGTCTCCTTTCGTTCGCTGGTTTTTTACACTTGATTTCAGACAGCATTTCTTCTGGCGTCTTTGTGTTCGGCTGAAGCGCCGAAGAGAAATCTGGTCTTTTCTGATACTTGGGAGGTTTTTTAATGAGCTCTTTGGCCAGTGGTTCTGAGAAAGCCGAAGAGTGAAATAACGGCCGCAGACAGCAGAGAGACAGGATGGGTGGGGAGGGGGGTTGGCGGGTCAGACAGGTTGTCTGCACGGTCTGGATCCGAGGCCGAACCCCTCGCTGCTGCCCGAAGCTTCGAAGAGAGCCGGGGTTTGGAGGAGAGGCAAGCGGGTTGTCCCGCCCTAGGCCAGCACCTCGGCTGGGTGGCGCGGCTTCAGCACAGACAGATGATCTTGACGTTGGGGAACCTTCGAGCCAAAATGGCCACCTTGCTTAAAGGAAGCGGGTGAAAGGTTGAGGTTGATTTAGGAGCTCGCTACATATCTCGGGCAAACCGGAATGCTGAATAATAAGCTTTGTTTGTTTCTGTATTCTTGGAGCCTCGGAAGTGGAAAATATATCTTGAATTTCTGTTAGTGCTGAAACTCCTGATGCTTTGAGCTCTTCAACTTTTGGCTAAAATACTTGCTGGATTTGGTTCTGTTTTTTCACGGTTATGACCTTTACGTCTCTTCACTCGCAGGTTTTACGGAAGGAATTCTTCTTACGTCCATGGAGGACTGGATGCCAGTGGGAAACCACAAGAAGCAGTGTACGGTCAAGCTGTGCGTATCAAAATCGGTCCTGTGGTCCTCGTTAATGTTCAGAACTTAGTGTATTAAATCCTCTTTTTCTTTGCCAATTACTGTGACTTTCTTATCTGTGCGTAATGTACTGTGATACTGCCTCCTGTTCCGAGGCAGATAGGAATTTGCTGACTTGGAGTTTTTCATTTGATTGTTGCTCCTTTTGCCGTGAGTTGTGTTTTATACATCAGCTTTGCATCTGGACTGCAGATTCCAACGTATTTGGGATGGGAAACAAAATCAAGAGGACCTGTTAGATTTGCCCTATTGAAGTCTCTTATTACGGTTAGAAGTGGTCCCTTGGGAAGGGGACTTTGATCTTTGCGAGTTACGTGGAATTCTTTATGCTGCCAGATTCTTCCGTGAGTGGAGTTTTCTTAAAGTGTAAGATCGCTTTAGAAGAGCCAAGTCCAGGAAGCACAAGTTTTCACTTTGTGAAATACAGCTCTTTATCAGAATAATGTCTGTCACCGTGGTGAATCGTGTCCCTCGCACAGGCCTTTTAAAAAAGAAAGCCTTAAAATGGGTCATATGCTGCAATACAGCTGGGAAAAATTGGATAGCAAGCTGTACGCTATTTGACTACTCTGCAAAGTACTCGAGTCCTGGTGGAAAACTTAAGAATAAAAGTTAGATGAGCTCAGGTAGACTGTCCTCAGCAAAAGGCACTTCTGGGTTCCCGTGTTGACCTCCTGTATGGTGGTCCTTCAGCGGTGTGCTTCTTTGTGTTCCTTCAGACTGGGGTATTTAAAAGGTGCAGAGCTCTGTACAGAACTCAGGATAGCTAAAACGTAACTGTCTCTTTCTAGGAGATCCACAAGAAAGTGATGTCATTACAGTTCAGCGAATGCCACACCAAGATCCGTCACGTGGACGCTCATGCTACTCTGAGCGATGGGGTGGTTGTGCAAGTAATGGGAGAGCTGTCAAACAACGGGCAGCCCATGAGGAAGTTCATGCAGACTTTTGTGCTTGCTCCGGAAGTAAGTATGCGTAAGATTGCGTTTAGCTTCGAATAATTGTGATGGAAACCTGACCTGTAGCTACGATTTGTCATACTGGGGCAAAAGACATGATCTGGCTTTTAGAGCTTGGCCCGGAGGCTATCATTAAGTGTGTCACAGTGTGTGAGTGCAGAGAAATGAGTGTATTGGACCCATCCTGAGCGGTTTTATGTTCTTAGACTTGAAGTATCGGAGCGGTAATCCAAAGCAAATTGGAGCTTGCATTTGGGAGTTGCCATTGGCACAAATAAATTAAAAAAAAATTAACGTTGAGCTCTGCAGACCAGGGCTGTAGTGTAGTTCTGTACTTCTTTCAGCTCTGTTGGCAAACGTGAGTACGGTTTGATGCCGCACAAGTTACTCCTCAAATTTAGCTCTCGGCGAGAGCAGGCCTGTGTGAGGGAAAAGGGTCTCTCGTGTTCCTTCCACTTCTTCCCCCCCACCCCACCCCCTTCGTCACAAACTATGGCGTGGTTGATGATGAGCATTTTGGAGTCTTTTGAATTTCTCCGTTGTTTTCCTATGCAATGCTGTAAGCATATTGTCACCCTCTGAAAGTTCATTCTGTTTTTTTATTATGAAGTTTTCATGACGGGGAAAATTCAAATTCCTTGCTGAAACCAAGGGCCTTTATGTGTAGTTAGAACTTATGATTGCCGTGACTTGACAATTATTTTTTTTTCTGCTTGAAGCCTCCGTTCTCAGTTGGGCGGAAGTTACCGTTCGATTGTTTGCTTAGAGAAGAGGTACCACTTCGAAAATGGCTTTAATGAAATAGTCCTCTTCCAAAATGTTGGGGTGTACCCCAAAGCTTCTATCTCTGATCCGTCCTTCTTGTTGACCGCTAATATATTGTATATGCGAAAAAATGCATCTTGCTCTTTTACAGGGTTCTGTTCCAAACAAGTTCTATGTCCATAATGATATCTTCAGATACGAAGATGAAGTATTTGGGGATTCAGAAGGAGAACTTGATGAAGGTGAGGAGAACTGTACACGTCGAGTTTGTCTTGTTCTTGTTCCTCTAGCATGTACGCAGAGCTTTGGGATGTGTCTAGCGGAGATGGAAAGACACAAACGGTACGGCATTTTCGTGGAGCGTAGCCATTTGGGAGGGGGCCGAGGCAGGGAGTGAGCAGGTTACGTCGCTGGAACTGTCTGCTGGTCCAAAACGTTTTGTAAAATGAGGATAGTGGAACCAGATTCCCTGAAGGGCTGACCAGGCTGAGGTTGGGCGAGGCTTGGCAGAGAGTAGAAATAATGAGCGGTAGTACTTTTGCTGCCGTTAGGTTCATCAGGTAGACTTGATTTCTCAAGTTTTAGTAAAGTGATTGGAAGAAAAGAATCTAATTGGCTTTTCAAATATGGCACGTAGTTCACTTTGATATCATCATCGCATTCAGTAATTCATTTCTCTTCAGGGGCCGAACTTGACCTGGGTGGTTTCTTTCCCCTGTGTTCGCTGAGGCAAAGCCAGTAGAGTACAGCCAGAATGTATGTACGTGTGTTCGCAGGATAATTTTTTCGTCTCAGTCCTGTGGAACAAAGCATCTTAGGCAATCATCCTTGTATTTGAGGTTAATCTTCTTAGGTTTAGGTACGGAGTTTTACGAGCTAAGAATGCCATCTTTCTCTTTTACTGCCACCGTTTGAAAAGCACCTGCTGCTTTACAAGTCCCTCGAACCCTCCTCCCAGAACTTCCTAGCAGCAGTATGTCTCTAGTTCCCCCCTTTTGTGAAAATAGTAAGAAACAAGGCCTTTTGAACGAGCGGAAGGGTCTTCTGTCTTTTCTTGCAGCTAATTTTACCTGATTTTGTTGATGCAACTTCATTTTGATTACTTCTGCTTTAATATGCTTTTATTTTAAGTGCAGCTTGTGTACGCTCGCAGAGATGTTTAAGGAAGTTTTTCTTTTCGTGTCAGAATCTGAGGAAGAGGTGGAAGAGGAGCAGGAGGAAAGACAACCTTCACCTGAACCTGTGCAAGAGAATGCAAGCAGTACTTACTACGAAAACCATCCTGTAACGTAAGAAGTCCATTTTACTATATAAAGTTGGGGATTTTTAATTAAAGTGACTGAATTCCTTTGGCTTTGGATTCTGGATGTGCTTTGACAGGCAGTTGAGGAAACTACACTTAAATTAATATGGATCTGTGTTACGTTAACATGTTATTTTGAAACGTTGCCTCTTGAAGGGAGAGAGGGAGTGGGGGAGGTTCTTACGTTTGTTATTTTCCCTCCTGGTTTCCAATGGGAGGGGAAAAGGTAGCAGCCGTGTTTGTGTACAGACTCAACTTCAGATCCCTTACATGTAGAACAGGCAGAGTAGAGAGGGAGTTGCATGTGATTTTCAGTAAACGAGACTCACCGGTCCTTTGGTAAGGAACTTGCTTGGCGTTTTTGTAAATAAGCTGTGGGTTTCATTCCAAAATCAGCTTAATTTATGCATCCAGCTTAATCTCCCACTGCTCTCTTGCTGTGCTTCTGTTCTTTTAGGCGCAGCAGTTCTTGAGTTTAGCACCTATTCCTTCAAGGGTTTATATGACTGTGTGATTTTCAGATTCTCTGCGGAGAATTGTAAAACGTGTCTTTGCTTCAGCGAGAGTAAAATTTCTGTGGCTTTGTATGCAACGTAGGGGTGCAGCTTGACTTTTCACTGTATTCTATATGTGGGTACCATATGGTGGCAACGGGAAACAGAATGATCTGCCGTTACCGTAGCAGAGCTTATAAAAAATCATAAAATACAAAGCAATTGATAAGCTGCATAAAATGCATTTGGTTAATCTAGCAATGGGATAGAAGAGGCGCTCGAAGAATCGTCTCATGAACCTGAGCCGGAATTGGAATCTGAAACGAAAACCGAGGAGCTGAAAGCTGAAGTAGAAGAGAAGACCCTTGAGGAGCTGGAAGAGAAGTCTCCATCTCCACCTCCTGTAGAACCCGTGTCGCTACCACAAGAACCACCAAAGGTCTGTTAAAAGACGTATCTGTGCTTCTAGGTGCAGATGGTACACCAGAAGGTTTGGTTTTGACCTTAGCCTTTTAGAGTGGCCAAACTGGTACCTCGTTTCAGTGTCCTGCTGTATGAACAGCTAGACTTGAACCTTGAACGTTAAAAAATGCAAAGTTTCACTTAAAAAAGAATGTTATTTTTAAGTGCTGCTCAAGTCACCTTTCATAAATTTATGCTCTGCTCGTAAAGTGTGTGTGTGTGTGTGTGTGTGTGGTTTTATGCATGTGTAAACCATTTTAAATGTGGAGTTAACATATGTTAAGAGAACACCTGGAACTACCACCAACAAAAATCTCATTCAGTGGGAACCACTGCTCTTCCTTGAAAAAGACCATAACGCACTGACGCTTGCAAAATTGCTGGCAGCGTAGGTTCAGAATCAGATGGGGGCACGGACTGTCTCCCTTGGAGGCAGGCTGCCTAATCAACGACGACCATGCACGCCGTGCGTCATCCGGTCTGCTGACACTTAGGTAGTTTCAAAGAGCGGGAGGAGCTGGTGAAAGCTGGAGAGAGGTCATTTTCTAGCTCCAGCGTGTCTCCCGTATTTTTTTTTTCCAAGCCTTTTTCTCTTTTCCATTTTTACTTCTAACTTTTGGCATCCGCCTTCTTCCTTCGTGCAGAAGACAGTCAACACTACAGGGTTTTCAGCCCTGGGTTTGGTTACCTCATGGAAAGCAGTGATCTGGGGACGCTGAGGGAGCTGGGCTCACGCAGGTAGCGATAGTGGGCACGGTACACGCTCGCTCCACGCCCCTGGAGTCCACAGACACCTACAACTGCAAATCTTTCCGTATCTTCGGTGTAATGCTTGCACAACAATTATTTAATAGCCAGATATGAACCGAAAGTGTATTTTCAGCAGACGAGTTTCCCTGTAGGAATGTCAGTGGTTTGCCATGATTAGTAGCCTAGGTTTGTTGCATTTCCTGCAGGCTTTCTCTTGGGCTTCAGTGACCAGTAAAAACCTGCCTCCTAGTGGTACTGTTTCTTCCTCTGGAATTCCACCCCATGTTAAAGCACCAGTCTCACAGGTAACCCATCTGTGAACACCTTGGATTGTCTCATTACTTCTGCAAACTGCTTCAGTTTTTTTAATTAACAGATCAATTTGTTTGACTTAAATTGCACAAATTAATTGTGTCTTAAATGTTAATGCACTCACCTTCTTGTCACAAGCGAAGGCACGTACATGTAACAGGTGTAACTTGGGTGGTGGTGACGTTAAAATCTGTTCATGTGGAAACAGGAAATCACTACTGATTTTTTTTTCAACCTGTCGTAATGGGATACGGTTCGGTTTACAAGGGGGGAGTAAAAAACCCAACTATCCACCAAATGGTACCGCACAAAACACAAGTGTGTTTGAAAGGGGTATTTCATTGGCGCAAGTGCCTCAGTAGTAAAAAGCTAAGCACCGTTTCTGAGAAGGTGCGAGATTGCCTCGTAAGGCTAATATGTACAGAAATATGCTGGGTTTCATTATCCATTTATAATTAACTTGTCGCAGAACCCTGTACCAACTTATGACTGTGTGAGGAATGGAAGGATTCACATTTCCTTGCCAGGGCAATGCTATCTTCCCATTCCTAGGTTGACCGGGTGAGGAGGGGAAAGAGGAAAGTTTGACCGGGCGATAGCTCATGGCCTGCACATGCCAAGCTGGTGTGAGACGGTCCGAGGCTCAGTTCAGCTGCCTCCATCTGTATAAAACCCCTCAAAATAGAAAATGCGTGCTTTAACCTCTTCTGCCGACGCTGTGTACCAAAGCACTGCATGTTGCGGTAGCTCGTGTCCAACCTTTTTAAAAGACTACCATTTTCAGTAGAGCAGCTGGGTTATCGCAGCCGTTGGTTTTGCGCTGGTTTCTTCTCCGTGTTTTACTGACAGAGAGGAACCTGTCTGGGGCTGCCCTTCAGCCGAGTGCATGTTAAAAAAGAAAACACGGAAAAAAAAACCCCACCAACAACGAAAGCCCAGCACCTTGTATGGTGTTGCTTCTGGTCTGACAGGGCTGTCGTGGAAATCGGGTAATGGCTGCGTAATGAGTTGAGGAGCCTGGCGTCCTGATCAGCTTCAGCAGGGCTTTGAGTGTTCAGGCGGTATTTGAGCAGTAAAAACTGGACTTTTTCTAGTACAGAATAGATTTTCTTTATGCAAAACCAACATTGGTTTTGATTTATTTGCAGTAGAGTGGGTGGATTTTTTTTTTTTTTAAATGACTGCAAAAATAATTTCAAATTATCTGTACCAGAGAGCAGAATATAGCTTATAGATGCCCCCTTAAACTCTTCTGTGTAGCCTCGACAGCTTGTCATGCTTTCTGCCTTTTAGATTGCTTCCGTTGTGACCTCATGTTTAAGTAATTCTGCGTGGAAGTTTCTGAACAATACCGGAGTGGCAAGAACTTCAACTCCCAGCTCTTCTGGAGAGAGAATTAGGCAGTTCTTAGCTCCTTTTCTTGCACAATTTTCAGACGTGGTATACAGAAAGCTGGTAGAAGAGGCACCTGAACGATTTCTACAAGGGTTACAGATCAGTAGGAGCTTTTTCCCATTCTCTGGCATCCATTAATGCCGGATACTGTGCCCGTCAAGGAGGACAGTAGATAGTACTAGTGGGTGGGCAGCTCCTTTGGGGTGCTGACCTAGCCAGCAGCAGCGATATAACAAAGCAGCTGTAAACTCTCCTCCTCATTCCCTTCTCTGCCTCACTCCAGTTTTCCCTCCGTCTTTTCTCAAGTTAAAAATACAGCCTCTTCGCTGTTACCTCAGAGACCCTCAAAGGACGGCACAGGTCCTGTTTTTGGATCTAAACCAGTTCGGTTCCTGTTTATTTACAGCTATGGAGTTCAACAGGTCAGCATTTCGTGCTCTTTCTCTTCTTGCGGGCGATGAGAAGTCGACCTGCCTACGCTGATAAATCGGGCCTTGCGTATGTAGGATTTTCAGATATTCTGGCCTGCCATTTGCATTAACGCATCAGCTGTCGCAGGGGTGCCGGCGCGGCAGAGGCAGGCAGGGTGCTCCCTCACTCTTGTCTTCCGGATTGGAAGTGGCGAGTTCAGGGAAAGAGACATCTCTTTATAGGTGCTGCGTTCTCTCACCATCCTAAATCTGTTCAGGCTCTGGATAGACTCGTCTATAATCTACAGCACCTTTGTGGAAGCGATTGATGAGTGTGTTCAGTAGGTCGTGCAGTCCCCGTGACCTCAGAGACAGTGTGGTAGCTCGCTGAGGTACGCATCTAACCTAGTACTGGAATTCTGGTGAGATGACCTGGTTTTTCTTCTTGTTTCGCGTGAAGCGTGCTTTCTTGTTTGTTGGCTTGGCTAGTTGGTTCTTTGCATGCATGCGTTGCGATTGTGGCAGGCATCTGGCTCTAGAGAAACTGCTGAGCCTCGTAAGAGTTCAAAAACAGAATTGTACCAGTCTTTGAGCCACCTCTTCTCCCGCTCTTTCTGTGCCATCCTCCTCCGTTTCAGAGGGGTATTCAGTTCCGGGGTTGGTGAGTAAAGGCTGACGCGGGGCTGGGTTTGCTGTCACTGCCAGTAGCATTGCCGCAGGAGAAAGAGGTCACAACGTCACCTTTTCCTTAATTGTTCTCAGAGCTCCGTCAGGCTGAGGTTTGGGGCGTAGTTGGCTCTTGGATGAGCGCTCTTTTAGTTGGGTTTTTTGGTTTAGTTGTCGTCTGTTGAAACCCTTGTTGTGTGCCTTTCGGTGCACTTGGTGCGCTCTCTGTGAAATGAGAGTTGCGGTTAGCTGCTGCTGCTTGGGCTCTAAATGGCAGCTCTTAATAGGCATCTCGTGATGCTGCTGCTAATTGCAGTGTTTTGGGGGACACGGTTTGCGCAAGCGCTTTCCTCTTCAGGCAGCGCCAGAGAGCACTGAGGCAGTCTTTCCTGTAAAAAGGGATGGTACGGATGAGGAGGCAACTAATAAGATCAGCTGTTTGTTTGTTGGGTAGACAGGGAGGATTTGTGTGATACATGAGAAGTTTGGCGAAATGCAAAGCAAGCGGGTAGCAGCTGTTATTTGGGATGTAATAGAAGGACATTGGTGACTTAGCAGGTCTTCGCTGTGGTTGAGGGAAGGGCTGGCTGTTTAAGCCTGTAAATGTCTAAGAAATGGGGGTCTGAATGTATTGAGTTTCGCTTTTGAGGTATAATTTATAATGCAGCAGAGATGTGTGAGTAAAAGATGGCAGAGGAGCTCCGGTGACCCATGAGGAGGTACAATGAAGAGAGATTTACCAGGAAGGCTGATTTTTCAAGCTTGTTCTTGGAATGGAAGAAATGGTCCAAGAAGTGTTGGAAGGAGGAGCTAATGCCTAGCTGGGTAGAGCACGAGTGGTAGGAGGGCCGAAACATTTGTTTGGTGCCCATTACCTGCATGTTGCATGTAAAACGCTGTCTTCATACCCCTGCGAGGCACGCTCGGGGTGCAACCGTCGGGTCATCTTGAGTCCTCAAAGGGAAATAAGGGAGATGTTTAACAGTTAAACTGCTTCTCCACAGCAGTCTGGGCCTATAGCCATTGTCCTTGGGTTTAATCTTCCTCAGAAGCTAGGGTTCTTCTTTATGCTCCTAAGGATAATTTTGTTTGTTTGTTTGATAAGAACCCAGCACAGCGGCAGCTGCTGGATGGTTGTAGACAAGACGGAATTTAAAAAATGTTGGAAATTGCTTCAGTAACCAACAGGCTGCATAGAAATATTTTTTTATTGTTCTGCCTCTTTTTCTCAAATTACCTTTAAAGGCATTTTTTGCTTGCAAGAAAAGGAATAGGTGTTTTGCTTCCTGAGAATACGAGGGGTGTGCTTCGAGCATCACGGTCTTGACATCAGGAAAGCTGAAAAAATATAATATCCTCAGCGGGTGGTCTGTAGAAATTGTCATTTCAGGTGGCTTTATTCTATCAGAGATACTGACTACACTTCGGAGGGCTTCTGTTTTGTTCTCCCCTCTGCGCTAAGATAGTTTCCTTATAGTTGTTCTGCCCTCGAGGAAAAGAATCCCTCGGGGACTCGGACAGAAAATGTGATTTGCCCGTCCGCGTTCATCTCAGAGTGCCTCCTAATCCGTGAAGTTTGAGCTTGGCATGAGGAAGCTTTATTTGATCTACGTGGGGTTTTTAGTCAGGTTGAGGGATTCTCGAGTCACAGAGCGTTGGGGTCGCAACGCCTGGTCAAACATGGAAAATTCACCTTAGCCACGTTTTGGGGAGACGCTCTGATTGAGAGATGTTTGCTTTGCACCTTTTACCAGAGATAACTGAACACTGCAGTCCTGGATTGGTACAGAGGAATTTCTAGAGGTGAAAAAGCTGTATTCCCAAACACGTTGACATGGGTGTATACCTTCTGGAGTTCGTTTTGTGCATGCCACTTAGCGATGTCTTGTGTTGTGGGGGTTTTTTTTGTATGGGTGAGTTTTTTGTTTTTTTCTTTTTGAAAAAGTTTGTTTTTTTCTTTTACTGGGCCGGTGTTTAATAATGCATGTTCTCCTCCTGTTTTAGCCAAGGGTTGAAACTAAACCTGAAGCTCAGTCTCAACCTCCTCGTGTACGTGAACAGCGTCCCAGGGAAAGACCAGGTTTTCCACCCAGAGGACCTCGACCAGGTAACGTGGATCAGCTTGTGTGTCTGTCTGGAACTAGGTCACGAGAGGTGTCTCCTCTGTACATGCATTGTATTTGGCTGGTGAAGAACTGACTCTTCGTACTGCCTTCAGCTAGAAATGGGGGAATATTATTTGGAGTCCAAGCCAGTGATGAGCTTTTGCAAAGATCAGGCATTATTTACAAGCTTCTCTTTTGCTGAAATATTTTTTAATAGTCAGGCCACTCACTCAGATACTTGAGTACTTTTCGTGTGGCTTGATGCAGTTCTGAAAAGCTGGTATGGAAATATGAAAGGGTTTTTTCTATGTTGTCTAATTTGTTGTGCCTTGGGAGTGAGAGCTTGTAAATACCTGTTGTTGCTCTTGGTTTTTGGAAGAAAACCTTCCCGCTGCACCAGGCTCAGTCACTTAATAATTTGTACGTATTTTTCCATCTTGTGCGATTGCCTAAAACGCCATTCTCTGTTTGGCTGCCTCATGTTCGTCTTAGTTTACGAGCAGCCGGCTCTCTGCATTTTCTTACCCGTACAGAGCGTCCAAATCTGTAGGATAGTCTGGCTAGAAAATAGGCGTGTTACTTGACAGTTGTCAGAAGGGGTGTTGAGAGGTGGAAGCCGCCCGAGTTGCATTCCTCAGCCCACCCCGGTCGCTCGGCAAACCTCTGCGCAGCGCTGGGCCAGAGCTGTCCAGTCGAAGGCCCACAGTTACAGGACGCGGATCGTTTCCAGGAGTTCTAGGGGGCGGGTGGTATTGGCGATTATCCCGACGTGGCAGTGTAGAGGTGGCGGAGCGCTGTGTCTCAGAGAATGTGAGCGTTACCACCAACTCCAGCTAAAATCAGTTCTAAGAAAGGTTCTCGTAAGCGCGTACCAAACTGTGGTACAGACTGGGCTTAAGAGTGCTTTTGGCATTGGTCAGTGGAAGGGTATCTTCACTCGGGGACGGCACTGAAACTGAGAGGCTTTAAGGCACCGAGAAGGACCCATGACATCTGTTACCAGTTAACATTTCTCGTGGTTTTTAACATGCCATCTGCAGCAGGAAGCAAAAGCTGCAAGTTGTGGCTAAATCAAGTTGCAGATCTGCGTTTCTGCTACTCTTGAAGGTAATACAAGCCGTCCAGAAAACACGTAACGGGGCTGATCTTGCGCTGGGGGTAGCAGGGGCAGGCGAGAAGAAGCTACAATCTCAGTTGACCAAACGGTAGAGCTTCAGCCCCACGGTGTTATCTTCTAAGGAAATCAGCGAGCTTTTATCTGCTTACTGAAACCTTTCCAACGAGCTATCGAGCCTGCTGTAAAGGGGCTTGGAGGGCAAGGTGAGCAGAGGAAGGGGTGCGCAGCTACGTGGCAATGCTTCAGGTACAAAAGGGGGAACAGTGTGCTGCTCTCGGACCGCAAGGCAGGTAATGATTTAGTAGGGAGAGACTGGGAAAGATTTTATCTGGCGTGCTGCTAAGCCTGCTGATACTTGGGGTGAGCTGGAGAGAACGTGAGGAACACTCACTCGTTATTTGGGACAAAATGGGGGAAGATCAAGGCCGGAAGAGGTGACTGGCAAACAATTTTTTTTAATATGAATGCCAAAGTAAGTATACTGTTATTGTGCTAAGGAGTTGATGAAGAGGTGACTTAAATCCTGATCTTTTACAAAGTACATTTTAATAGTTCGGGAACTCCTCTGCAGTATAACAACTTAAGGTACAACAGCGACCGCTTAAAAAAACTTGCCCAGTATGCCAGATGTTTTAGTTAACGTGGATTTATTGCACCTCATCAGGGAAACCCAATAAAAAGAAAACAAATACTTAGTGGTATTACCACAAAATTGTCAGGACTACGTAAAGAGGAAGACGGCGTCCTCCCCACTGCCGCTCGCTCGAGAGCCAAAGGTGCGGGATCATTTGAGTGGACGTGCTCGGTGCGGTTCATAGATGCCTTCATCTGAATCTACGCACGCCTTCTAACCTCAGTGGCTCTACCTTCCTCTTTCTGTTGACGATAGGGCGAGGGGACATGGAACAGAATGAGTCGGATAATCGTCGAATCATTCGCTATCCAGACAGCCACCAGCTCTTTGTTGGGAACTTGCCGCATGATATTGATGAGAGTGAACTGAAAGAGTTCTTCATGAGTAAGTAGCAATTTCAGCTGCCGAGACTAAGAAGCAAAAGTGTGTTGAAAAGTCACGTAACGTTCTCTTTGGGCCACGCAGGGCAACTTTTACACGATGCCACGCTGCTACAGGTGTGGTCTGGAGCAAGCGGAGGGGCGGTAGAGCCAGCACTGTGGTTTGTGATAACGTTGCTTTTCCCTTGTGTTTTCCCAGGCTTTGGAAACGTGGTAGAACTTCGCATAAATACTAAAGGAGTGGGAGGAAAACTGCCTAATTTTGGTTTCGTGGTATTTGACGATTCCGAGCCGGTCCAGCGAATTTTAGTTGCAAAAGTAAGTATTAGCGTTGAATAGCCTTCAAAGGATGGATTGGGTGCCTTAAACCCCAAGTAGCGTAGGCCGTCCCGGTTCACGTTGCTGCCGTTTCCAGCATTCATTCATAACCCACAGTTGTAAGAAAAGCATACTTTTGGCACGCTCGTTCCGTGGGGCGTGTTCCCTGGCTTACGAAAGCTGTGCCAGCGTTCCTCAAACCGCGTCATACCAGATTCAGGTTTTACCTCTGCACAGAGGCGCCACATGGAGCTTAACGCTTGCTTTTCGAGATCATTTTAAGCTGGAAGTGGGGTACGTAACCTTTTGAAGGGCATCGCACGGATCTCTGAATTCTGCGTCCCGGGGCTGAGAAAAAGGAGCGAGGTTATTTGCGGTTGTGACTTGAGGAATTAGAGAGGAGAAAGCAGCAGTCTTCATTTCTAGTATGTGGGAGTGAGACCCCGTAGAGCAGTTCTTCAGGAACTTTAGCCCCGAAGTGAAAAGGCTAAAAGCAGCAGTGAAGAGGCTAAAGACAACCCTGCCCTTACTTGAGAAAGACCTTTTAATTCCTTGCGTGCCAAACGGATTTTAAAATGCTGTTCCAGTTACCGTAGACCTCTAGGGCTAAGGTTATGTGCTGCAGGGGACCGTTAACAGTTCGCGTGTAAGCGAAGGTAGGCCCAGTCGTGCAGCAAATGCAGTGTTTCCATATGCCTTGTATGAATGCACTTTGCGAGACGGTGACTAACGTTTGCCTTGAAAACTTTTCCCTATAAGCCCATTATGTTCCGGGGTGAGGTGCGCTTGAACGTGGAAGAGAAAAAAACAAGAGCCGCTCGTGAAAGAGAGACCCGAGGCGGAGGCGACGACCGTAGGGATATTCGTCGCAATGATAGAGGCCCTGGGGGTCCCCGTGGAATAGTGGGTGGTGGCATGATGCGAGACCGTGACGGAAGAGGACCCCCTCCGAGAGGCGGCATGGCACAGAAACTCGGCTCTGGACGAGGAACCGGGCAAATGGAAGGCCGTTTCACCGGACAACGTCGCTGAAATCTGCACTGTGGGCAGACAGTCTTGGCAGTGGTACATTATCCATCGTGTTTGCATTCTTGTTTAATTTTTTTTTTGGCTTTGGAATGTGACACAGCCCTTCTGATCATTTCTTTGATGTGAAAGCATCCTTTGGTTTCCAGTTTAAATTGAGGTGGACGTTCTTTCCCCAGTTTCACAACAGGAGTCACACTCTTAATTTATAAATGTAGACTTGGAGAATTGAGGACTGGAAAAAAAAAAGAAAAAAAAAAAAGAAAAGAAAAAAAAAAGACGGGTTAACTATCTGCAACAAAAGTGAACTAAAGGACGTGCCCAATAGAATTCAGGTCCTTTCGGTCAAAAACCCTCTGCTGCACATTCTGTGTAAGTGTTACTGTTTCTGCCTATTACCGTTGGAAACACAAATAGTGCAATTGGTGCAATTGGAGAAGCTTGCCTTTTTTTTTTTTTCCTTCTTAGAACACTTGGCTCCAGACAAACTCGTGTTTACGCACTCATCAAAATGCACTAATGGGTACTCTGGACTCATTTATATTGACATCTGCAGGAGGCATTGGAGGAAAAAAACCCTTCATCCTCTCACTCAGACAGAATAGCTTGTAAACGATGCGGGCATCTGATCTGCTTGCTGTGACCAACATATGTACACACACAAACCTTAACAAGACTACAAGTTTATTCCAGAAGGAATCCATTTAGCTGTAAACTAAACAGAACCCAGAGTTTCAAAGTCATAGCCCTGAGTACGCGACAGGTTTGATAGCTCACGTCAGATTTTTCTATCTGCCCCTCTTCAGTACAGGGATGGCTGCTCAACACACTCCTCCTTCCCCTTTCCCCTTCGATAAGCATTGTACAGTGAAATTTGTCTTGACTGTATTTGAGTTCTCTGGTAATGTAATAAGCATGATGGTGCCTTCTATGAATACATCATTCCAGTCTTGCTGGTGATTTTGTACAGTATAGTGTATGAATTACTGTGCTGCAAAGCCGATCGGCTGCAAAGCATTTAAAGGAAATAATTGAAAAAATTGTATTAAAAAAAAAAATTGCAGTATCTTTCAATCAGTAAACGTTGCTAAAATTATCATCCACCTTGCTCTTCAATTAACAAGTTCGCCTGTTTTTTTGCAGAGGGGGGGAAGGGAGGAAGAAGGCATCCAGCTAGTCTCCGGGTTGTCTCTTCTCTTTAATCAGTGTCAAAGTTAAAGAAAATGGAGTTGAAGTCTCTCTTGGGCGTGAATTTCACAAGTCGGTCAAGAACGGTGAACGCTTTTGGCCAGCTCGTAATCAGTAGAACTGAGCATCCTTTGTGAGGGTGAGCTTATCAAACGAGGATACTGCAATTTTCAGAGAATAAAGCAGCAGCTCTTAAGTATTTGCATTTTCCAGTTGCGCTTTTTAAAAAACTCTTACTCATTTTGCACATAACTCTCAGCTGAAGTTGACACTTAGGTGGCTCCGGACTGAAGGATAGCAAGGAGACATCCTCTTCTTCGGTGTGACTGGTGGGTTTTTCCAGTGGAGAGCAATCTTTCTGGATGACGTTCTGGAGCACATTCCCGTAAACCGCAGCTGCAGCAGCCGGTCCGTCGGCTCGACGCCGGGGCGTCGGGCGTGAAAGGGGGGGGTGTTTGTGCGTGCGTCTGTGTGAAAGCGTGACCGCTTAAAGCCGCTTCTACGCATGGAAGACCTCAGATCAAATAATGGCAATTTCAAGCAAAAGCAGATAGGGCATCATAGCAATCTGGCTCTGGATTATGCAATCGTTTGCTGGTTTCAAGTGAGTTGGAAGACTTTGCACGTGGTTTTCCGACGCGTTAGGCAAAGCGCAGTGGCATGTGTCTGTTTTCTCCCAGACTCGAGGTCTTGTGTGTTCGACGGTAAGTCTTGCACTATTTTCATACGTATTTTTTTTCCGGGGCACATTTCTTCCGGTTTCCATTTTCATATTTCAGTTTTTTGTTGGAGGTATTGCATTTTCAGCTGTTCCCTGGAAATCTGTAGTACTTGAACTGCTCGCCACACAACAACGCTGCGTAGGTTTGAAGCCTTCGGACAAACTGCTGTCGTCAGGTAGCAGTTTGCCACCGGTGTGTTTTGTGTAGCCTTTCCCCCCGCCCCCCCCTTTTTGTAGCGCCGTGGTGTTTTGCTGCCACCTAATTCATTTTATGGCAAACGGCACCGGGAATAATCTCAACAACAGAAAATGGAGTATTAAAAAGAGCTACTGAGCCATTCTGCTTTCTGGCTTGCTTCTTGTTTAAGTGACACGAACGACGACCGGTTGGAGCGGCATCCAGAGACGTTTACATGGTGATAGCTCACCTGCTGTACTGTGGACTCTTACATGTTCTCGACCCTCTCGATAGTCAATGTACCTCTTAGAGCAAAGGAAGGGATTCACTGACCATTACTGTTAGTTGCTGATTTGTGGATGGTGGGAGTATTTTGTCATTACGGTTCTATTTCAACAAACTTGGCTGACCATCTTGGCTTTAGTAGGTATACAAGACAGTGGATTACCATCTTTATTGCTGTAACGTGTCAAGCATTATATGCTAGTAGATTCTAGTTTAATTGTTGCAGGTGGAAAGTATTTTTACTTTTAAGTTTCCATTCTGAATGTGTTTTGACTAAACATACCAATAAACTACTGATGTCTGCAGCATTTATCCATGTCCCTAATTCTCGTGAGCGCAGGTCGCTGTACAGCACCGTTTCATCCCTTGCTCTACAGAAAATGCTTTTTGTAGGAAGTTGTTGCTGGCTTGTCAGAAGGCGGCGGGAAGCCGTAGCGGCGCAGCGTCACGTCCTTCGGTCGAGGTGTTTGGCTCGAGTAGAGTCGACGTGCGCAGCTTTGCCGTGGCTGTGTGACCTCCTGTCCCGGGACGCTGGCTGGAGGCGGCGCCGGGGTCGGACACCCTGCAGTGCCACGAAGAAAACGCGCCCGGGGACGCGGGGCTTGCGAGGGCTCTGGCGCCGTGCGCGGGACCTGGCTCGTTCACCACACGGGTGGCCGGCGAGGCGCTGCCCTGCGTGCGCGTCGGTCCCCTCGACCGGGGCTTCAGGAGCAGAGCTTGAACGGACGCTGTGGTGATGCTGGCAGGAACGTGAGCTGAGCCGTCCTGAAAACACAACTCCTGCTCTCAGCCGAACGACCCTTATTGATACTGTGGAACCGAGCGTGGTACTGCACAGCAACCCCTGGGTTTTTCTCTCCTTGTGTTGGGTGGCACTGCCAGTGCCGGCGTTTCCCCAAAAAGGTTGGGAAAAGGCTTATTCTTACACTGCTCGTAGATGAATTGTGTCCGCGTCGCGGATCCCGTGCGGAGCTGATCTGCTCTGGGTGAAGTTCCTGGCGGCTGCTGCCTGCTGCGTCTTCAGGTCCTCTGCTGAGCGCGTGCCTCGGCTGCAGTGTGTCCTGCTAAATGGCAGTCGGGAAGCGCCGGAGAAGTTGCACGGTTGCGTGAGTTGAAATCCCGGGAGGAAAAAACCACACCCTGTGGAGAAGCCCTAAGACCACGTCGCCAGAACCTCCGCGGAGCAGCTCCGACAGCTACGAGCTCTGCTGGCACCGAAGGCCCTGAAGAAAGGCGACCCCTCGACGCCATCTCCGGCGGGAGGGCCTGGAGCGCTCGGACCGTCGGAGTGCTTCATGGGGTGAGTGGGGGAGGCGAGTGGCAGTTGCCTGGGGCTGGGGAGCAGAGGGCAGAGGTAACGCTGTCCGACACCAGAAAAGGTGGTGCAGGGCCAAGCGTTAGTCGCGCGGTGGAGCCCCGAGTGCTCCCAGTTGTTGCAGGGGGCGTTTCCTGAGCCCCCGCGCTGATGGTGGGGCTCGGGGAGCGACTGCGCCACGGTCGCCCCGTGACACGGGGTTTCCTTTCCGGGAGGTTGGATGGAGCGAGGTCACGGTCACGGCCCATCCGTGCGCGTGCCGGAGTGAGGGCAGGGGCTTGTCCTGGGGAAACAGCAGGGCAATGCCGGGGGGGGGAAGCAATGACACCCTCAGTGCCGCGGTGGCCTCGCCGGTTCCCCTGCCCGTCACCAGGATCGCTGCAAACTCCCGTGGCCGTGACTGTGACCAGGTGCGGGAGGGGTCGCGCCGCGCTCCGCCCCCGCCGGGCCCCGACCGAGACCGACCGCCCGAGCGCGGGGAGCGAACGGGACCGACCCGGGAGAGCGGCACCGCNCCGCCCGCAACGAGCCGACACCGAGACCGACCGCCCGAGCGCGGGGAGCGAACGGGACCGACCCGGGAGAGCGGCACCGCCCGCCGCCGCCGGGGACAGCCGGGGACAGCCGGGGACAGCCGGGCCCGCAGGGGGCGCCGCGGCGGGGCGGGGGGGGGCAGCCGCGGGCGTTCCCGTTGCCGTTGCCGTTGCCGTTGCCGTTGCCGTTGCC